>CASHTH010004323.1:0-37967 GCA_030341885.1 Geodia barretti
CCCCCCTTATAAGGGAGGAGGAGCTGGAGATATCTCGTACGTGAGCATGCACCAATGCATAATTTCTCTTGCTTACAGCAATCTTTTCATCAGAACGGTCGTCGCAATCAAAGTCATGGTCGCAGACGTGTTGACCACTAGCACATTGTGTGCCATCCTCACATGCGAACTGCTCACCCTCACACTGTACTGGAAGAGAGGCTAGAGGGAGGGAGAGAGAGGAAGGAAGGAGAGAGGGAGGGAGGAGAGGGAGGGAGGAGAGAGGGAGGGAGGAGAGGGAGGAGGAGAGGGAGGAGAGGGAGGGAGGAGAGGGAGGAGAGGGAGGGAGGAGAGGGAGGGAGGAGAGGGAGGGAACAAACTAATCAAACTAATAGAAGTTAGACCGGGATTACACGGCACGTCACAATCCAGGCATAAATAATAGTTATAAACATCGAGTGCGTGAAATCTATATATGTTAGAAGCCCGAGGGCCCTTGTGTTGCGGTGTTCCGAGTGCAGCAAGGATGCTTACGTGAAGGGCCCGGGAGCTTCTAACATGCGCAGCCTAACTTATTTAACGAATTCCAATTGACGCACACTTGTTTTACGCGTGCGCAGGTTGCACGTAGAAACGGCGCCGCAGGGACCAAGTTTTGAGTCACAAAATTTTTGTTGGTTACCCAATGCACAGTATGCCATAAGAAAAACAGGTTATGAACATGGGTTACGAGCTAAGAACAACGAAAAATGCCGACCAACAAATTTAGAGACCCAAAACTTTGTCCTATATTAAGAACCAACCGCCCATGCCGTAGGGAGGCTGTTTGTCGTGGTTTCAACCTTAGTCAACAGTTGTGCCGAGACAGCAAGAGCGTCTTCCTACTTCAGACCGCGGCAAAAGCTTGCTAAAAGGGTTTGAATCGATCGGTAATGAGTGTGGCTTGTTGGAGTGAGTAACACCACTTTAAGAAATTAACCACCAATCCCACTATCCCTCATTCGGAAGCTCAGTACAACAATTCATAAAGTCTGTATGGCTTTAGTTTTTGTGTCAATTTTTCAAGGTACGCGACTGTATAAAAGTATTGAGTAGCTTTTTCTAATGTCTTTTTTGGTACATTATCACAACTAGTATATACGCTGATCAGGACACCAGTGGGACAGAAGAAAGTGTCCATATTAGTGAGGTGTCCTTATTTCAGGGGTTGCAAGAACTGTTCTTGGGGGAAGGAAAAGGTGTCCTTATTTCAGGGGTTGAATTGCATGCAAGAACTGTTCTTGGGGAAGGAAAAGGTGTCCTTATTAGTGAGGTGTCCTTATTTCAGGGGTTGAATTGCATGCAAGAACTGTTCTTGGGGAAAGAAAGGTGTCCTTATTAGAGGTGTCCTCATTTCAGGGGTTGAATTGCATGCAAGAACTGTTCTTGGGGAAGGAAAAGGTGTCCTTATTAGAGGTGTCCTCATTTCAGGGGTTGAATTGCATGCAAGAACTGTTCTTGGGGAAGAAGGAAAAGGTGTCCATATTAGTGAGGTGTCCTTATTTCAGGGGTTGAATTGCATGCAAGAACTGTTCTTGGGGAAGAAGGAAAAGGTGTCCTTATTAGAGAGGTGTCCTTATTTCAGGGGTTGAATTGCATGCAAGAACTGTTCTTGGGGAAGGAAAAGGTGTCCTTATTAGAGAGGTGTCCTCATTTCAGGGGTGTCCTTCTCTTAGAGAGGGGTTCCACTGCCTACATGTATATAAACAGCACACAGGGAAGGAAATATATCGTAACATTCAGAACCCATTTGTTGGAAATGTACTCTAATGCAGTTATCTCATTAGTCGAATGCATCTAATGTAAGATGATATATATAGATATTTACACTTTCCCAGTAAATATCAACTGGAAACGTGATAACGGAAGTTCACATAATTTCACTTGAAATTATGTCGACTATCTGCCGTTATGTAATTACGTTCATACTTCAATTAAATGCCGCAATGCACACTGACAAAAATTAACGACCGCGCAAATTCCATACCTTATACATCTTAAATACCACATCATTATAACTAAGCAGTAAAATGTTTCTAAAAACAGAAACTCGATTGCAATCTTTCACTGTGTCCCCATTGTTGCGTTCTATCTTTAGTAACGTTTCTAAATTTAGCCCTTACGTAGTGACACACTCCCTCTAAGGCGGACGGCTAGAAAGACACACTTTATTAGGTCAACTGGAGCGGTGCATTCAGTTGCAGTAACGCGAAGGGGCCAATTTGTACCCTTTGGCCGTGGAACAAATAGCCTCTCTATGGAGACAGACACCCTAAGTACATTGCCCTCCAACCAACCAACAACTTCAGTGCACTTCTATTGCAATTTACAACTTAAAACCCTTTGGACGCGATGGGTATCTCCTTATAAATAAGCAGAAAACTATGACATACAAACGCCTGGTATTATATAGCCGTATATAAATTCTTATGGACTTATGGAGGCCCTGGGCATAATAAAATTGTACATTATGTCGACTTGCTAAGGGTTAATGAAGTGCAAACCCTCGGCGGAGACGTGCGTGCTTGCTACACAGCCTTCTGGCGACATAAGCAGGCACTTCAACAATTAGTAGTTGATTGTTATTGAGAAAATGCTGTATAATGTAATATACATAATTATATACCATGTATTACACAAGTAGTACAAATTAACATTGCAATCCATTCTTATTGCTTATACATTACAGCATAAATACAGCTACTATGCTAAAACATGCAAATAGACACTTCAATGCAGCAAATTATTAGAATAATTACGAACGAAAACATGTGTCTGCTCCCTGCGGTTTAGCAGACAAGAATTGTGGTCAATAAATTATACAATTACTCAGCAATTTTGAATGAGGGAGGTCATAAATTTGTGTGGCCAAAAAGTATGTGCTCGTGACACTTCACTACACTAATCAGGACACTTTCCTCTGAGATCAGGACACCTCACTAATCAGGACATTTTCTTCTGAGATCAGGACACCTCACTAATCAGGACACTTTCCTCTGAGATCAGGACACCTCACTAATCGGGACACTTTCCTCTGAGATCAGGACACCTCACTAATCAGGACACTTTCTTCTGAGATCAGGACACCTCACTAATCAGGACACTTTCTTCTGAGATCAGGACACCTCACTAATCAGGACACTTTCCTCTGAGATCAGGACACCTCACTAATCAGGACACTTTCTTCTGAGATCAGGACACCTCACTAATCAGGAAACTTTCCTATTACTAAATCAGGACACACCAATAAGGTGTCCTGATCTCACAAAGGAAATGCCCTAATCCTGGAAACGTAGTTCACAGTAATTTCATTGATACCTAATGTATATGAGTGAATGTTTCTTTACCATTTTCTAGAGAACTAGCCAATGGTACCGATCGGCGCCTAAAGGTAGCTCAATTAAAATATCGATTATACATAGTCAGTTATAAAATGAATTGGTTTCTAACGATGTATGCAATTTGATATCGCATAAGCATCATTGACCTAAGTAGCGAAAAATTGATGACTTTATAACCCCTAGAGAGGGCTCTACCAACTGAGCTACTGAGGCAGCTCAGCTGGCTGGGCTGAATCACTCATACAGAGCAAGGCAGAGCACTCTGTGTTCTAGAGAGGGCTCTACCAACTGAGTTACTGAGGCAGCTCAGCTGGCTGGGCTGAATCACTCATACAGAGCAAGGCAGAGCACTCTGTGTTCTAGAGAGGGCTCTACCAACTGAGCTACTGAGGCAGCTCAACTGGCTGGGCTGAATTACTCATACAGAGCAAGGCAGAGCACTCTGTGTTCTAGAGAGAAGGCACAAGGCATTTGTCAAAATCACTCAACATGTATAGCTGCATGTGGTTTTGGAGTAATGTACATTTTAATGTACAAATAACTGAGTTAAAAGCTTGCTCAACTGGCAAACAACTCAAGGGAAGTGATCTGGGGACAGAGAGAGAGAGAGGGAGAGAGAGAGCTGCCATTGTAGTGGGTGATCACACACGCACACACACGCTTTGCCATTGATATTGCTACAGCAACAGCTGTACTATTACGAAATTCCAGTCCAAGAATGTACAATCAAAATGTTACTCACTGGCGAACACCACATTATTGTCAAAGACAACACATACATGGATATCCGTGGTTACGTGTATAAACTTACAATTCTTACAGGAGGACCTACAATACAGCTGCATTATGTCAGCTACTACTAGCTATATACATACACTTGTATACGATGTAAGGTATATGTATGTATTAACGTATGTTCGTATATACAACGGTCAAATCGGGGGCGTATGTAAGTATAGCACAACCCGCAGTTTTGACTGGCACGTGTTTTTTTAAGTGCCCGCGGTTTTTTAACGGCACAGCAAACGACGCCGCAATTTATACAAGAGATGCGAGTTGTTCAAACCGGCGTTTTCAAAATAACACAGCACGTGGCTTAATCAAACGTATTTGTGTAAATCAATTAATAAACTAGTAATGAGTATGTTGTTGCACTGTACAAAGAGGACATTAACGACAAACTTTTTAATGGGTAAACCTTTTTACACAAGGAAAAATTTGGAGGGAAAAACTATCAAACTGTAGGAAAAAACACGATTTCTTTCGCTTGGTAATCTCTGGTTCTCATATCAAGTATCAGAAAGTAAGTGACAACATGGCAATGAAACGTAACCGTAGCAACCTGCAGGTGCAGTGGTTGCTTGGGAGACTAGGGGATAAGGATCAGTGTGATATGTGTGTGTGTTGGATCTCCATAGTGGATCTGGCTGGAGCTGAACAAAGATGAAGATCTCAGCAACACCCCGCCTGTTTCCCTTCCCCCTTCCCACTCACTTTGTCATGTGTGGATTCATCAGAACAAGCACTAAGAACCAACAGATGGCCAGAGGCTACCATCAGCTGGCTGAATCACTCTTACAGAGCAAGGCAGAGCACTCTGTGTTCTAGAGAGGGCTCTACCAACTGAGCTAATGAGGCAGCTCAGCTGGCTGGGCCTAATCACTCATACAGAGCAATACAGAGCACTCTGTATTCTAGAGAGGGCTCTACCAACTGAGCTACTGAGGCAGCTCAGCTGGCTGGGCCGAATCACTCACACAGAGCAAGGCAGAGCACTCATGTATTCATGTATTAGAATGGGGTTGAGTGGCCTGAAAAAAGTTCAATTCATAGAGAGCTGTCCCTCATTGAGAGGGTCATTTTTCTCGGAGTTTTCACTGTAATCTTACCATCACAGTTCTGTTCGTCAGATCTGTGTCCATCGTCGCAGTCATCATGACCATCACACAGCCAATTCCGGGGTATATTTTTACCATTGTCACACTCAAAAGGCCCTGAAGGTCCTATAATATATATAAAAGACATACGATTGCATGTTTCCTATACAGGGTTAACTAAATTTACAAATTCATCTGAAAAACGGACTGCTTTGGGGTCACGTATGGATAATAATGGTCAAAATATTTTCACACTATCTAGAAATCTGCATACGCAAGACTCTATGACATTTTGCAAACTCTTTTTCATACTACCAACGGAGCTGTTATCTGCCTGGAGGCATCCGGCGGGGCGTTGTCCGTTATTCGATCCGACGCCCAGCACCAACCACAGTACAGCATGCGGAGCGCCATAAGAACATGCTGCGATGCACATCCAACTCGCAACGTATGTAGCCATCGCCTACCGCCTCGTTCTGTCGCGGTTGCATGCCGGGTACTGCATCTTTGGTTGACCAACGAACTTACTCGGTGCACTGACGAGGCTGCATAACAGCACCATGTAGACGAGCAGAAGTACAAGGTTGACCTTGCATGCCACACTGCGGCTCCAGGTCGCCATTGGAGTTCGCTATCTTCCTGCACACACGCGGCGTGCGTGTCCGGAGAGTGTGCGGGAGAAAAGCAGAGCCCGCGAAACACACGCGGGAAACTGGCAGGCGCTGCGGGGATACTGAAGGTAGTTAGCTAGCTGGAACTTCCTTTCCTATAATGATCACCATGACCAAACACCCTCGATCTTTATTTCCTCGCGCCCACGTGCGCGGGATTAACCTTATAGACCACCGGATCGGACCGACGACGCAGCGCATGCGTACATCGTGAGTACATTACTGAGTTATACGGAGTTTATACACAATTATGGCACAAAGATATACGGAAGTTTTCGGGATTTTAAAATAGCAAAATGCGCATGCGCAGATCTAAAATTAATCACACGACAAAAGGATAACAGAACTATAATAATAACATACAAAACTAAACAAAAGTGTAGAGAAGTGAGTGAAAAACAGATCTGCTCAACATGTTGGTTGCACCATCAGTGGACCCCTGCAATAATAAAGGTAAAAATAGGTACCAGATGTTTCACTATAGTTACCTGTAGCCTCGACTTGGCGCGGTCTTTTTCAGTGGATGATGAGCTGCTGCACCATTCTCCTTGTTGAGTGGCCTGAAAAAAGTCGCCAAAATAGCAATTAATCAGCGTCAAATTTTGATTGTGTGCGTGTCTGCTTACTTGGAGACTCTTTTGGAGGCTGCAGCTTTTGTCAGTTGGAGGTAGTTTGGAAGTCCTTTCACTTTCCTACTCTTAGCCATCAGATCAGCAACTGTGGAGAATATGAAGAAGTGAATTGCGAAGAATAATTACTAGCAACACACTCTCGTGAGCGAGCGTGAGAATGTACTAACTTAAGCAGTTGTAAACACCTATGTACTGGATGAGTCACAGAGCTGACAGGTTATATCCAATATCTCACTACTTAGGCTCTCTTTAAAAGAACAAGAACAAAAGAAATATTGTGTGTACAAGGTGATTCCACGACCGTCCAAGACATGAACGGGACACCAATGAAACGTCTGCAGCTTGTCAACTTTACCCTCACCTCACCAGAGAAATGCTGATATTGACATTGAATTTATTGCCACCATTTTCCAATATAATTTGTACCATCAAAATAGAGAGGTGGGCCACATCATGTAGAAAAAACCATGTACATAGCTACCTACTGTGCTACAGACTCACCAGAAGGAGTCCCCCGATCTCTCTCGTCCAGAGCGTGAGGAGAGTTGACGTGCAGCATCTTCAGAGCTCCGGGAACAGGTCTGACTCCCCAAACGCCATGCTGCCTCTTTAACCCACTCCCACCACCACCACCAGTACCACTTTCACTACTGCTTCCAATAGTAGACGAAGAGTTGGACGAACTGCTCCCGCGTTTCAAGTGAGACGCGACCGTGAAAGTCGAATTCAGCTGGGAACTTTCCCCCGCCGTTTTAACATCTCTTAATCTTTGGTTTTCTCGCTCTCTTCCTTTCTCGTTGCTCGTTGTGTGTTTTTTGGAGGATGACGATGTGTTGGGGGAGGTCGAAGTGCATTTCGTGGTGGTAGATACTGAAGAGGTTGAGGCATTGTGATTGGCGGTCGGGTTGAAAGGTGGTGGAGGGACGAATGCCGGAGGTCGCGACCTCTGTGTTGTCGACGGCAACTGTTCCCCGGACGACTCCCTGTGATGGTGGTGGGTGTGGTTAACTCCGATATTGACAGAGTGGCGAGTTGTGGGGAGCGGCGAAGAAGGGGACAACGGAGAACGAACGCTTACAACCGTCGAATGCGTCTCTACGGTTACCACCGCCGGGGAACTGAAACGCTGGGAATTTGGTTCCATACTCTTCACGGTACTGGAACTGGAATGGGACGAGGCCGAGCTCTCCCTCCCCGAGAGTAGCTCCTTCATTTCTCCTCTTAACGACCCATCTTTGTCACGTTGACAAGTTTGAGGTTTCATTGGCGGAGATTGTAATCCCTTTGGTGGTAGTCTGGGGGGTGGCGTTTTTGGAAAACGGAAAACGGATGGATTTGATGGGACGACGCGGAAACGAAATTGTCTTCGAATCTGCCCATTGAAGGGAAGGGTGGAGTAGGAACGGGAGGAGGGAGGAGTTTCGACGTTGTCTTCCCGGTCGAGTGGAGTCGAGGTGGGGGAACTGGGGCAGACTGTACTCTAGTAGCGTTTGCAACGAACTGCATGTAGGCGGCAGAAGACGGCACCGCTTGCGAGGTAGACGTTCGCGGCGGGACTTGTAACCGAGCCATCAAAGAACCCGGCTGGTTAACGTGCGAAAATGCCGAGGTTGTAGAAGCCGGCTTTTCCCAATTCAACTTACTGGCACGATAGCCTTCTTCCCCTCCGCTTGTGCCGTATAGAACTCTGGACGATGCGGCAGTAGATACACCGGTGATGCTAGAGCTACTGTGACTGCTAGTGAGTCCAGGGTGACCATTAGTAGCTCTAGAGTTGGCAGTGAAGGATGGCGTGGGAGGCTGCGAGGTGTACGTCGTTCCGTTTTCATTGCGACTCATCTTGTAGAGATCAGAGTTTTGCCGCGTGAGTGTCAGTTTGTGTAGGGAGGGTAGCGGAGTAAGGTAAGGTTCTGGGGTACCTCTTGGAGTAGGTTGGGGTGAATCGTACCCCACTGGAGTCGGAGTACCTCCACGTGAGTTGGGAAGTTTGGTGTATCTGCCCGAGCCAGCCGCCGTGGAACGAAACACGGAAGAAGAGGCAGAGTTTGGTTTCTGGTGATAAGAGTTAAGAACTGTATTGAGGCGAGTGTCGTATATAGAATTATTGGAGCTACAAGAAGACGATAGGTCGTCTATGGGGGTAGGCATACGTGGTTTGTCTGGAATAGACGACAGACGACTGCTGAGGAGACTGGACACCACCGAAGAGGCGTCTGAGTTCGATCGTTCGACTGCTGCCAATTTCCCCACTCCGACACCGCTGTCCCCTCCCGCACTCGTCGTCTCGCTCCCGTCGGTCGTCGCGGTGCTCGCACCACTCCCATTGCTAGCCGTCGACCCCGTCTTTGTCAGTATACCTGCAACTGGTTTCTGGACCACAGCGGGACTGTGTTTGTCCAAGCTGAGTCGTCGGGCCGGGGAAGCGTGGACTAAAAAAGTGTCAAACAATGCTTTCTGTGCAACTGACAACCCGGCGACGCTGACTGTTTCGTGTTGCGTCTCTCGAAAGGAGCCCCTGGCTCCCAACGACGCGTTCATGTCGGCCCAGGCGACCCCCTTCTCTCCCTCCGCGGCGTGCACGAGATTGGAGAAGATTTCTCGCAGAGACGGTGTGAGGGCGCTGTGTGCTCGCAGGAGTGACTGTTGCTTCCTCGCCACCTCTAGAGCCAGCAGCAGAATTCTGTGGACGGAGAGTACGTCGGTAAGAACTAAGCCAACACTGTATTTAGAGTACGGCCGTTTGAAACACTCCAATCTGATTGGTCAACTAGGAGAAAGCTGAGGTAAAGGTTCTACCGCACAACTTCTATGGGGTTAAAAATACAAGAGCTGTTCTTTGGATGGAAAGGGGTCTCGTTTATGGTTCTTTAAAATTGGCAGCAAGGAACTGATGGAATTCAAATTACACCACTATAATTATTATATTATAGCCGTAGTTGGAGTTGGGAATCACATTATGCCATGCTCATTTTAAAAGTGTGCATATATCGGCCAACAAAAGGCAGCAAAATATTCTATTTTGCCAGACCCATAATACTCTGTCTATACCAAAAAGCCACCGACCGACCGACCTCTCAGTCTTCCCGATCTCCCTCTCTTGGGCCTTGATGTATCTCAACAGATGTTTGGTCTGCCGCCAGTGGTGGGCGTTCTCTGCCTCCAGCTTCCTTCCCACGACCACCTCTCGCATGAGCTCCTGCATACCCGCCGAGTCTGTGTGTGTGTGTTTGTGATTTGTGAAGAGAGAGAAAAGGGAGAAGGGTTAAGGAGAAAGTGGGGGAGAAACAGGGCTGGGAGGGCTTTTGTCCGCATCGCCCGGGCAGCAACCCAACATTCATGCGGTCTTAGTCTAGGGACTTACTACCCCCACAACCCGCGAGCACAGGAGTGTCACTATTATGTATGGTATGTATTTTGCCGTGTATCAATTTTGCGTTTCAATGTACATCCTGGGGTGATGTACTTGCAGGAAATGTGGCTGACAGTATATAGGCAAGGGCTAAATTTAGAAATTGTTACTAAAAACGGAAACAGAAACCTAATTGCATTATTGCACTTCCCCCCTGCATTGTTTAGTTCTAATTGTACGTACTAACACATGATTTCCTCATTGCAAGAGGTGTACGTATGTGCATTATAACAATGAAGACTCACCAGAGGCAGATCTAGTGACCTCTCTCTGAACCCTGGACACTGCCTCGTTGTTGGAGAAGAGGTATTCATGGATCATCTGTTTCTGTCTCTCGACGTCGACAATCTGCCTTTGTAGCTCTGACACCTTCGCCGCCAGCTGGAGGAAGAGAGAGAGAGAGAGAGAGTTAAAAACATTGTGTAAAGCGAATCAAAACTATGCTAAGGTAATCCTTACTTTTGCTTTCTTGGCATCATTCCCAGTCAGAGTGTCAATTCG
This sequence comes from Geodia barretti, assembly GCA_030341885.1. NCBI lineage: Eukaryota > Metazoa > Porifera > Demospongiae > Tetractinellida > Geodiidae > Geodia > Geodia barretti. The sequence goes on from CASHTH010004323.1 coordinate 10,450, forward strand.
ATGAAGGTCCCTCTCCTAGCAAACGAGGTAATAAAGATAATACTTTGGCCTAAAATCTCAACTATTTCGTCCACAAAGAACAGGCTTTGTATACAGTTGGTCCTATCCATGCATAATATTCTCAATCCAGACACTAAAGTTGGTGAGGTGTCCCTATTTCATGGGCTAATTAATTGCATGGCAATAGCTGTTCTTGGGGAGAGAAAAGGTGTCCTTATTATGAGAGGTGTCCTCATTTCAGGGGGCCTTATTAGTGAGGTGTCCTCATTTCAGGGGTGTCCTTATTAGAGGTGTCCTCATTTTAGGTCTTTAGTGAGGTGTCCTCATTTCAGGGGTGTCCTATTGAGAGGTGTCCTCATTTCAGGTGTGTCCTTATAGAGAGGTGTCCTCATTTCAGGGGGCCTTATTAGTGAGGTGTCCTCATTTCAGGGGTGTCCTTATTAGAGGTGTCCTCATTTCAGGGGTGTCCTTATTAGAGAGGTGTCCTCATTTCAGGGGTGTCCTTATTAGAGAGGTGTCCTCATTTCAGGGGTGTCCTTATAGAGAGGTGTCCTCATTTCAGGGGTGTCCTTATTAGAGAGGTGTCCTCATTTCAGGGGGCCTATTAGAGAGGTGCCTCATTTCAGGGGTGTCCTTAGAGGTGTCCTCATTTCAGGGGTGTCCTTATTAGAGAGGGGTTCCACTGTATACATGTATGAAATTATCATTTCGTAGGTGTGTCCTCATTTCAGTAGATAGTATATATAGTTCCACTGTTGTTTTTGTTTTCTCATAACTGAAACGGAGAGATGTAGTACGCAGCGTTTTGATCAACCTTTCTGCAGATCCTGAGAAGTGTTTCTCTCTCCTGGGTGTCCAGATCTACCATGTGCTTCCTCAGTCTCAGTCGCTCTCCGTACACCCTTCTGACGAGGTCCTGGAGTCTGCGGGGGATAGAAGAGGGAGGGAGAGAGAGAGAGAGAGAGAGAGAGAGAGAGAGAGAGAGGGAGATGGAGAGAGAGAGCAATGCTTACATATATGCTGTTGAAACATTTCGCATATCTAAATTTAGCATCCTGGAGTCTGAGGGGATTAACGAGGGAGGAAGAGAGGGAGATATCCAACAAATCTGTTGCAGTACCAGACAGGACTGCATGTACGTATAGGTTATACACTACGCATCTTTGGACTAGGTGGAATTCCTTTGATCTTACTCTCAATCATCATACAAGATACAAGACGTGAGGGCAAAATGGCGATCCACACAACTCCTAACCACAGAATTATTCTCATATACCACGTATGTATGTATGTATGTATGTACGTACGTACGTGTATGTATGTATGTATGTACCTCTTGGATTCATCACTTGTCTCTGGAGGCTGTTTGACAACTGGTGGTGGTGGCTTAATACCGTCAGCCAACTTACACTTCAACTCGGCAATCTACAGTGTTGCAGTATTCTAATTACACTATGTTACATCATACATAATGTACGTACAGTACGCAAGCCTTGGCGTAAGCTTATATATACACTAGAGCGAATGCAACGCATTTCACATTTTTAACTCTGCTCTCATGTTGTAGTAGAATGTATCACACAGGGGTTAAATTGCATGCAAGAACTGTTCTTGGGGAAGGAAGGGTGTTCTTATTAGAGAGGTGTCCTTTGCGTGTATAATAATAATAATAATATGTACACATACCTCTTGTTGTAGTTCGTGAACGATGACTCGATACCGACTGACGTGAAACTCAACATTCAGAACATTTCTCACAACCTGAATAAGAACAAAGTTACACTCAATGTTGGAACTCAATTGCCTTCTTTCACTGTGCCCCTATTGTTTTGTTCTATCTTTAGTAACATTTCTAAATTTAGCCCTTACGTACTGACACATTCCCTTAAGTGTCAGTAAACTAAAAAACCGTCTAAATTAAAAGCACTAAAGTGCAAACCCTCGGCGAACTGAACTGGCGCATCACTGATAGGCCGCCTCGTAGCCTAATAACCAGAATAAGCATCAACAGACACACAGACAGAACGACTACTGTAACCCTCGCTGCGCATGCGCGCCGAGGGTTAAAATGGTGACATTGTGTTTAGCTAACCTTGGTCTTGATCTGCTTGGCCCTGTCAGCATATTTCAGAGTATTGTAAGTGTCCTCATATGTCAGACTGGATGGACTGAGGAAGAGAGGGAATAATATTAACCCTTTGGGCACCGTAGGTGTCTCCTTAAATAAGCAGAAATTGATGTTAGCGCCTAGTATTATAGCATATATAATTCTTATTACTTATTATTTATATTTTAAATTTTTTTTAATTTTAATTTTTTATCAAAACTTTAAATTTCCTTAATTATTCTTATACATCTATCTTACTCTTATTTTATTTCTTAAAATTCTTATTTTATTACATGCTTATTTTTCCCTTAATTTCTCATTCATTTTTTCTTCTTAAACTTTATATTAAATTCTTATTTTATTCTTCTAAATTCATTAGTTTTTCTTAATCGTTATTCTTATTTTATTCCTTAAGTCCTTAAATTAATTAATATTCTTAATTCTTTCTTTCTACTTAATTTATTAATTATAAATTCTCAATTATCTTCTTTCTATCTTAATCTTAAATAATTTTTTTTTATTTCTTATTATTAATTATTTATCTTAATTCTTGAATATTGTTGATATTCTTCTATCTTAAATCTTCTTATTTCTTCTATTCTTAATTCTTTCTTACTTCTTCTTATTTTATAATTCTTATTATTTTTCTTAATTTATTGATTCCTTATAACTTTCTAATTATTGTATTTTTAATTCTTATAGTCTTTCTCTTTTATATTTAAATATTTAATTATTTATTAATTCCTTTATTCTTATTTTTTTATTAATTTTATTTCTTAAATAATTTTTTCTTCTCTTTTTTCTTATATCTGCTTAAATTCTTTAATAAAAATCTTATTATTTAATTCTTATTATAAATTCTTAATTTATCTATAATCTTATAATTAATTTTAACGTCTTAATCCTTATTATTTATTTATTCTCCCATTTTTTTATTATTTCAAATCTTATTTATTAATAATATCTTATATTCTTATTAATATATTTTAAAAACTTATTTATTTTTTTTAATTCTTAACTAAATTCTTATCTTCTATTCTCTTCTTTTATATTTTACTTAAATATTTCCTTAATATAAGAATTTCTTATTCTTAATTTAATCTACTTAATAAATTAATTTCTTATCTTAATTATTCTTCTTATTAATTCTTATAAAATATATTATTTTATTCTTTAATCTTCTTCTTATTCTCTTAACTTAATTCTTATTTCTAATTATATTCCTTAATCATTTAAGTTTTAAATATATATTTATTTCTTATTTCTTAAATTTATATTTTGTTTATTCTTAATTAGCTTATTTTAAATATGTCCTATTCTTCATTTTTCTTAAATAAATTCTTAAATTTATTTATTTCTTTTTATTTTAAATCTTATTAATAAATATTTTTTTTCTTATTTATTATAATTCTTTCTATTCTTAAAATCTTTCTATATTCCTCTATGTCTTAATTTCTTATCTTCTGTTCTTATCTTATAATTATATTTATATCTTTAATAAATTCTCTCTTAATTTTTTTTTTAAATTCTTTCTAATCTTCTTATTTCTTATTTATTTTTATTTTATTATATTTTTTTTATTTTGTAATATTGTGTTTGGTAAATTTATAATTTTTATATTATTAATTTTTTTTTTTTTATTTTATATTTTTTTATTATTATTTAGAATTTTTTTATTTTTATATTATTATTATTTATTTAATTGTATTTTAAATTATTATATTTTTAAATTTTTTTTATTTTATTAATTTGAAATTTTATTATTTTTATTTATTAGTTAATTTTTTTATTTTAATTTAATTTATTATTTTTTAATTTATGAATTCTTATTATTTTTATAATTTTTTATTTTATTTATTTTTTAATAATATATTTTATTTATTTTTATTTATTATTTATTTTTTTTATTTTTATTATCTGTTATTTTAATTATTTTTATTTCTCTTATTTTTTAATGTATTATTTAAAATTCTTTTTGTTATTTTTTTATTAATTTATTTTTATTAATTTTTTTTTTTTAATTTTATGGTTATTTTTATTTTTTTCTTTAATTTTAATTTTTTATTTTTTTATATTTATTATTATTTATGTTATATTGGGTTATTTTTATTTATTTTATTAAATTTTTTTTTTAATTATTTATTATAAGGTATTTTTATATTTATTTATTAATATTTTTTATTTTTATTATTTTTATTTTATTATTTATTTTTATTATTTTTTTTTTATTAATTTTTAATTTTTATGTTAAATTTTTATTTTTTATATTTAGATGTTATTTTATGATTAATTTTATATTTTTAAATTAAATTCTTTTATTTTTTAATTTTATATTATTTTATATGTTATTTATTTTGTATTTTTATTTTTATAAATTTTTAACTTAATTTTTATGTTTTGTTTTTTTATTTTAATTTTTTGTATTCTATTCCTCTTATTTTTTATTGTTTTTTATCTTAATTATTTATCTTCTTATCTTTCTCTTAAATATCTTATGATTTATATATATTAACAGTATCTTATTTCTTTATTTATGTCTTATATCTTAATTTATATTTTCTTCTTTTGTATTCTTATATCTGTCTCTTTTTTATTCCTTATTATCTTATTATTATATTTCTTAATATCTCTAATTCTCGTATTTTTATCTTATGTTCTTTCTCTTAATTATTAATATTATATAGTATTCGATATTTCTATCTATCTTCATTCTTCTCTTATGTTCTATTCTTATATATTATTTATTTTTTATTATTCTTAAATAATCTAAATTATTTTTCGCATCTTATAATACTTAAATTATTAAACATTAACTATATGTATTCTTATATCTTAATATATTTTTAGTTTATTATTTTTTGGTATATCTTATGTCGTACATCTAATAATTTTTTGTTTTTATTTTTAATTATTATTTTATTTTTTTATTTTTAATTTATTGATTTAATTATTTTTTATATATTATTTATTTTTTTTTAATTATTTTTAATTTATTCTTATTTTTTTTATATTTATTTTTTTGTTTTATTATTTTAAGTTTATTATTATTTTCTTATGTACTTATGGAGGCTCTGTGCATATATATATGCAAAGGGTTTTAAGTCATTTTTAGAAAATTGACAGGATTTTCACCTGATGTTGGCGATCATGACCGTTCTACAGTTCCCTCCCAGCGAGTCCTTCAACAGTCTGGTCAACTTGCTGTTCCGGTACGGAATGTGGACCGACTTGGTCTGGAATCGAATGACAAATACAGTAGTAAATACCTAAACCCCTTCTAATATGGATACCAATGGGACAGAAGAAAGTTCCTTTTATTTTTATTGAGGTGTCATTATTTCAGGGGTCGAATTGCATGCAAGAACTGTTCTTGGGGAAAGAAAAGTGTCCTTTTTAGAGAGGTGTCCTCATTTCAGGGGCGTCTTTTTTACTGTAAAAAATCCTCCTCTTTTTCCCGACTTTTTTCTACCACTATTCTCGCACTGCAGGCAACGAGGCGGCTTATGAGCGATATACCAACAGCTTTAGCGGTACAGGGGCGAGAAAAATAAAATGGCGATTTTGTTGAAACGACTGCGTTCGAGAGCGACAAACTGACGCGGACAGCGTTGCGTGGCCCAACCCATCAATAAGCGGTGCGCATGCGTATATTAGATGCAGTATGCTGGCTAGGCTCACACTTCGACCTGATCCGCTTGCTCTGTGTACCTTGGAGGCACAAGAAGCCACAGCGAAGGGTGTGTATCGACTCCCGCATGCTATCTACTACTGTAGCTAGCCCGTGTCAGACTCTCCGCAAAGCTATATACTAGCGGGAGACCGTGAGTAAATGCCAATCGCCCCAGCCCATCCATTATTAGCGGTGTATACCGCGCATACGCAGTTCGCCGAGGGTTTGCACTTTAGTGCTTTTCATTTACACTGTTCCCATTCAAGTAATGGGTGGTGGTCTGATGGATAAGCACCCCCTCTCTTGATCGTGAGGTCCCTGGTTCGATCCCGGGGGGTGTGCGCCTTTTTTACAATGATGAGTGTTGGCTGTTGGTATAACTGGAACGTTTTTTCATCACCTCTCCAGGCCAGCCCGAGTGGCTAGGTGGTTAGAGTCGTGGGGACTGACACCATAGGTGCCCGGTTCGAATCCTCGATCCGCACTAAAATGTCAGGTGGTCCAGAGCATTGGCTGGGAACAGCTCTGGTTCCTCCCCTTACCCACAAATCTACCACTGACCCACGTTTCTCAAAGGGCAGCGTATAGTTCGGCATAGCACTGCGTCAGTAGAGGTCTGTCTGGAGAGATGAAGGGCTGGGCGTTTTTAGAAAATTTTTTCAACCTTGGGTTTTTGGGTGAAATTTTTTTTTGCACTAAACAATCCACAGGTAATACGAAAATTAATAGAGAGATGAAAGGTTGGCAATATTTCATCCTTATATATTTTTTGGGCCTCAAACAGATATAGGGCTGGCCCATTTTTTTCCCATAATAATCCACGGAAATGGTGCTGTTCTTTTTGATGCATGGTCAAGACCATCAATTGTGGTGGTGCCACACTTGTGTATGGGTTCCACATTTCTATATAGTGTGCCGAGGGTTTGCACTTTAGTGCTTTTCATTAGAGAGGTGTCCTTATTTCAGGGGTTGTTAAATTTGCATGCAAGAACTGTTCTTGGGGAAGAAAAGGTGAGAGGTGTCCTCATTTCAGGAGTGTCCTTATTAGAGAGGGGTTCCACTGTATTCATATCAAACCAGTCTGATGCAGAAAATTTCAAGGCTATTATGAGAAAACCTCTCTAAATAAGGACACTATTTCTTTCCCAAAGAACGGTTGTTGCATGCAATTCAACCCCTGAAATAAGGACACCTCACTAATATGGACACTTTCTTCTGTCCCATTGGTGTCTGGATTAGAGGAGTTCCACTGTTTGCCCCCCTCTAATTAATCTCCCTCAAGACACCTCACCTTGTTCTCGGCGAGAGCGTTGATACAGTTCCCGAGCGCCAGGAGAGACTTGTTGATGTTGGCACCCTCTCTTAGCCGCGCCCCTCTGTTGGTCGTCACGGTAGCGCGCTCTGACCCCGCGAGGTCGATGAGCGAGAGTTTGGCACACGTCATTTGAGCAGTTATTGCAGCTGTTCGCGGTCTCTGGTGGACGTATACCTGCAGGTGATTGGTATTAGGGTAAGAGAAATAAGGTTAAAAAGGATAACTCGGCTAAGCTCAAACATTTATAATTAAGAGAGCAAGGAATGAATAGAGTGAGGTGTCCTTATTTCAGGGGTTGAATTGCATGCAGGAACTGTTCTTGAGGAAAGAAAAGCTGTCCTTATTAGAGAGGTGTCCGTTCAATTGCATGCAAGAAATGCGGAAAGAAATGGTGTCCTTATTAGAGAGGTGTCCTCATTTCAGGGGTGTCCTTACTAGAGAGGTGTCCTCATTTCAGGGGTGTCCTTACTCCACAGAGAGAAGGTTCCACACTACATATACATGTACGTAAATGAATGACATAAAGTGTATACCTGAAACACTGCGTGTGATCTGGAAGAAGTGGCGTTGGCGTCTGTCGGGTGTTGCGTCCTGTTCTTGTTGCCGCTTTCCAACATGCCGAGCAGTTCTTCTGCTGTCTTTGGCTACGAGGGAGGGAGGGAGGGAGGGAGGGAAGGAGGGAAGGTGGGAGAGAGGGAGGGAGGAAAAGAAGGGTGGGAGAGGTGTTTAATCAAAAGCAACAAGTACGCTTCATACTTGCCATGCCCTTATGTATGAGTGCTTCTATCATTCGTATCTTCTGATCCATATTATTCCCATAAATGGCGTGCAATTTCTGTAGTAATGCTGATGCTATGTAGCTTTTTAGATCGTAAATGGGGTTAGTAATTGTATGTGTGTGTGTGTGTGACATTGGTGCTGGATATGATGGTGTGAAAGAGATGAAAATTACCTGATGTCTGGAGAGTCTGCTGACAACCAGACCGTGTTTCGAGTCCTCTCTCAGCTCCAGAGAACCTCCGTCGATTGTGCAGTTCAGCAGATCTCGAATCGTCTCGTTGTAAACCTGTGCAGTTCAGTGAGAGACCGACATTTCGATTACGGAAAAAACCACGTTTTTGAACGGCGGATTGTGTTTGACTATGGAACCTCCGGAGGTCAAGGGACACTATGGGGCCAACGATTTTGCCGCGTGGACACATAATGTGTCCAAAGTCTATATAATCACTAAGTACGGTAGTACTTAGTATATATGGATTGGCATGGTACCTAGCATCATAGACGTAAGGGGCTATGATAGGGAGTTTTGTTCATCTTCTTCTCCTGCTAATACTTTATACATCAATTTCTGCTTATCTAAGCAGATCCTCATGGCGTAACACTTAACCAGCCACGGACACACAAATGTGTCCAGAGCCTCCATAAGTCCATAAGACTTTATATGGGGTTATAATACTAGGCGCTAATACTTTATACATCAATTTCTGCTCATCTAAGCAGATCCTCGTGGCATACAAAGGGTTAAAAGAGACATGTAGGCGTTACCTCGCAATATGAGACGGCCACCTCGAAGCACTTTTCGTCCTTCAATCGTCCGATGCAGCGATACAGTTCCAACATGGTGTGGAATATGACCCCCGGAGAGCCAGCTGCACCCAGCATCGTATGGGTCTTACCTGCAGGGGATAAAGAGAGGGAGGGAGAGGGAGGGAGAGGGGGGGAATAGGGTTAAACTACAAAACACTTGCTCTCTATAAATTTAGTCCTGCCACATTTCCCGTAAATACTTGCTAGACTAAATGATAAAGGGAGAGGGAGGGAATAGGGTTAAACTACAAAACACTTGCTCTCTATAAATTTAGTCCTGCCACATTTCCCGTAAATACTTGCTAGACTAAATGATAAAGGGAGAGGGAGGGAATAGGGTTAAACTACAAAACACTTGCTCTCTATAATTTAGTCCTGCCACATTTCCCGTAAATACTTGCTAGACTAAATGATAAAGGGAGAGGGAGGGAATAGGGTTAAACTACAAAACACTTGCTCTCCATAATTAAACAACTGCCACATTTCCTTTAAGCGAAAAAGTTTAAACTACAAAATAACTGCTCTCTATAAATTTAGTTCTTACACAACTGCCACAATTTCCCGTAAATACTTGCTAGATTAAATGATAGAGGAGGGGGGGATTAGATTTTAAACTATATACAAAATAACTGCTCTCTATAATTAAACAACTGCCACATTTACTGTTAGACTAAAGTGTCATCGGTTGAATGACGGCGATTTAAAAATTGGGTGAAATAGAATTGTATATTATACTGACCACGCTTTACACGTAATGCATGCATATACTAGATACAGAGCATTATATTGTGAGTAAATGACTCCCGTGGTCTTAGGAATTATGCTAAGTATGCAGAAAGACCTTTATAGGTATCGTAGCACAAATATCTTACTGGCAAATATAAGCATGTAAGTTGATCATGCTCATGATGTTGAAACAGACGGAAATGCTCCAGTAATGATAAAAATGACAAGCGCACTAAAGTGCAAACCCTCGGCGAACTGTGCACGCACGGTACCACTAATTGATGGGCTGGGCTTTTAGTATGCGTTTACTCGTGGTATCCACGCCAGTAGCTCGCGGAGAGTCTGACACGGACTAGCTACAGTAGTAGATAGCATGCGGAAATGCTCAAAATAATGATTAGAAAAATCTCTGGTTACCTGCTCCAGTGGCTCCATAAGCGAACACGGAGCAGTTAACTCCATCCAGCACGCTCTCAGCAATGTTCTTGGTGGACTCCTCAAAGACATCTCGCTGAGTCGAAGTTTCGTCGAAGATTCGATCAAAGGCAAATCTGAGGTCTCTGTGCTTCCTGCCCAGAATAGGGGCTCTTTTCCTGGGAGTGAAAGGGTTAAATTTAGAGAGCAAAGAGCAAAGGGTTAATCTTATAATTATAGGTCCCTGTATTATCTGCCGATTATAGAGGCTCTTTTCCTGGGAGTGAAAGGGTTAAACCTTAGAGACCAATGAGCAAAGGGTTAATCTAAGGACCTGCCCACTATAGAGGCTCCTTTCCAGTCTTTCACAGATACATTAGTTGAAACAGATACAGTAATACATATAGATTGCTTCCGTCAGTTCTGAGAAAAGGGAGCTCTTCTTCTAGTAGTGCCAACTGAATGCCTGACTAAAAGTGGACTTCAAGAGCCTTTGATTGATTACATGGTATACAGCTCTGTTTTCTGTAAGAGCACAGTTGGCAGAGCCCTCTCTAGAACACAGAGTGCCCTGCCTTGCTCTGTATGAGTGATTCAGCCCAGCCAGCTGAGCTGCCTCAGTAGCTCAGTTGGTAGAGCCATCTCTAGAACACAGAGTGCTCTGCCTTGCTCTGTATGAGTGATTCAGCCCAGCCAGCTGAGCTGCCTCAGTAGCTCAGTTGGTAGAGCCATCTCTAGAACACAGAGTGCTCTGCCTTGCTCTGTATGAGTGATTCAGCCCAGCCAGCTGAGCTACCTCAGTAGCTCAGTTGGTAGAGCCCTCTCTAGAAGGCAGAGCACGCCTCAGTAGCTCAGTTGGTAGAGCTCTCTAGAACACAGAGTGCTCTGCCTTGCTCTGTATGAGTGATTCAGCCAAGCCAGCTGAGCTGCCTCAGTAGCTCAGTTGGTAGAGCCCTCTCTAGAACACAGATCTAGAGCGCCCTACATTACAAGCGCTCTGAATACAAGTTTGGAAACACTACCGGAACAACTTCCATTTCTGAAATTTCACGACAAGTTCAATCAATTGATGTGTCCCTACACGTCAATTCAGGCCAGCCCTGCTAACATGCAGGACTAATGCACTTCTCAAGTGCCTGAGATAACACCACTTCATTTCAGTTGCTGAGATCAGGACACTTTCTTCTGAGATCAGGACACCTCACTATTCGGGACATTTCTTCTGATATCAGGACACCTGATCACTAATCGGGACACTTTCTTCTGATATGAGGACACCTCACTAATCAGGACACTTTCTTCTGAGATCAGGACACCTCACTAAGAGACTCACTTGAATATGTTAAGAGGTGAGTTGAATGAAGGAAGATTTTCAGGTTTAGGGTCAAAGACAAGGACGTGAGAATCGAGGACACGAGTTATGATTGCTGCTCCACTTGAAGATTCAGCTTGACTCTCCGGTCTTATTCTGACCACCACCTGGCATGAGGGGGAAGGAAGGAGGGAGGGAGGGAGGAAGGAGGGAGGGAGGGATTCAGAATGAAAGAAAAAAGAGAGGAGAAAGAATGAAAGAAGAGAGAAAGGGTTAGAAATCAAAGAAAGAGAGAGAAGAGGAGGGAGGAAGAGGAGGTGAAGCAGAGAGTGAAAACAGGAGGGAAATGAGAAAACAGTGGACCAATTACAACTCATCTTCACTGGCTTATGTAACACTACATGTGCAACTTTCAGCCCAAACTTGCTGCATACAGTTCCACAGCTATATAACCCAAACGCAGTTTGCAGTCTCTGGGCCAAAGCCCCAAATAGTTGGTGCCATAACGCTACCCTTTATGGGCTAACCACCAGCCGTCGCTATACGCCAGATGTCATAAATTACGTGTCGACATGTGCGCGAGATTGTACCGACAGTGTAGCTAACACAGAGAGAGAATGCAGGTACGTAGCAAGCTGTGATGTTTGTAACATCAAACTCTGCAAATCCAGGGCCACGTTCCGCGACCATGTTTTGAAAGTGAAACCACTGTAATGGGACAGCCGAAAGTGTCCATATTAGTGAGGTGTCCTTATTTCAGATGGCTAGCAAAAATGCTTTGGGGTAAGCCCTTTTTTCATTGATGTCCTTATAAGGGGTTCCGTTTTGCAACATAATTAGGCTAGATGTTACGTAATTAGATAGAGGTGCATTTAAAATTCCTCAGCGTCTCTCAACCACTGAGATCAGGACAGTTTGTCAATTAGGAGCATTCTAACTCAGTGTCCTAATACAACATGCATGGAAGCAAGCATGACCATGTACACACACACACACACACACACACGCAATAGCTGACATATCGCGTGATACAGTTGGAAATCTGCAACTTGTGCCACACCGTCAGCAATTCAAAACCCCTTTGATGCTCCTATGAGACTTCCGTCTGTGTGAAACCTCAGTTTAGTTGTTGATTCAACACCTCGTTAACAATAACATTTTTCGTATTGTCCATGTCGATGGCACTGCATGTCTATGCGACATTGGTAGAATTCCAACCTGCGAGATCTACGCCCAATTAAAATTCTTCCCCGTAGAAAATCAAAAATCGTCAATTACGTGCAACGTCTACACTCTGATTCTTCTGGATCTTGTCAGGTAGCTGCCGCTGAATGATGGCAAATTCGTAAACCCACGTGTGCAGTGCCGTCTGGCGGTTAAGTAATGGGACATCCTGTTGACGTATCTGGCCAGTTGAGCATCCGGGCTCTGGTTGAGCATCCGAGCGGAACATAATATGCATTATTTGCTGATGAATCTTTGATATATATTCCACACTTATTCAAAGCTAGAACAGTTAGCAATAGCTCATCGCACAAACTTTGGCTGTAACAAGGTCTTCTCCTGGAAAAACGAAACTTGCCCAACCCAATGCTAAAAACCTTTAGCTAAGCTGCATACGTACGTGACCCGCTCTGGGAGAAGGTATACACCATTCTGAGCAAATTAGATTTTCAGTACAGCACCCGTCCTTTCTTTTCCAGTGTATATAGCTACGGTACACACGGACACTCTTGCCTTGTCCTGTACCTAAGTCCGCAACACCATAGCCATGACTACATGAAAGCCGCGCGTGCCTGGCTAGATACACGAGAGCACGCACACAGCTAGCCATAGCTATAGCAATTGACGCTTGCTTCATAGCACGTAGCCATCGGTATATATATACATCATGCATATAGTAGCTGTTTTACCTTCATTGTAGTGTTGCCGTTGTCAGTTATCGTGTAGGACGGAGTCGTTGTCACGGGAGCCGTTCTAGGTCGCTCTCTGACCTGTATCAGCCCCGCCATTCCTTCCTCCTCTCTCCTCTCACGTCAGGTGGAAGAAGAGATAGACACCGAGCGGTGAGTCTTGCAGGAAAGAACGAGAGAGAAAGAAGTGCCGATTCAGTAGTCCAGCGATTGCTTCGCTGTCGCTCCTCTCTCTCTCTCTTTACTTCTTGTAGACACGATTTGTGCGCGAACTACAGACTGTAGTCCTGGACTTGCTTGCCGTGAAAACACACAGGATTGTGTGGGAACGCAAAACGTGGTGCCGTTTTCAAATTTCGAACTCGAATTTTGAATCGGCCGCGCGCGCATCTGATTGGTCGACGTCCGTTGCCAGGTAACGCACCGACCGCTGGTAAACAAACAATATGGCGGACGCGGACCCCGCGAGCTCGGCCTGAGAATTCTAGGCCTTCTTTCTGTGACTAAGAGACGGGAATAGAATCGAGCGGTGGAAAGATGAAGCGCATGTCGACTCTTACCTCTGAGAGACGGAACGACCTACACCTGACGTCCACGGGCGTTGCCTTGGCAAGGCGTCATAGCGAGCCTCTCGACACTCTGCTGCTGACCAAGGTATACTGAGCACGGAACACTGTTGACAGGTGTGCATGTTGCTTTATTCACCTCGTCTGAAAGGCCATTACTCTCTATAGTGTACTATTGCATGATGAAAGTCTGAGTTTTTAGCTGGGTATCTGCGTTTGTCAGTCAAGCAGCGCCCTTGAAAAAGACGGTTAGAGTTGTTACGTAAGCGCAGTCTATATTTTTTGTTGGTTGTTATGTCAGTGGGGCAGTCCTATAAAATGGGTGTGTGTGTGACACTATGTCATTGAAAGAACTTTGTGTACTTTGAAGTTGAACTAAGGGGTGGGAAGTGCAAGCCTCTACATATACAGGTAGGCTTCTCCTTCTCACATTCCACTGTATATTATGCACTGCAATCAATACTGCCAAGCTTCACATTTGAACCACACCAAGTATGTACGTACGTAATAGACTATTCTGTGTGTGTGTGTGTGCAGGCAGGCACCCTTACTAAACTCTTCCTTGGGAGTATATACATACTTTAGCTGTTCAAAAGTAAGGTCTTGGGGCTTGTATATAGTATAAACACGACCAGGCACCCTTGCTATAATATATACACATTTCTACTTCCAATTTTCCAGGAGTATATTCTCAAATATTTTGAGCTTGACCGTACCTGCTAGTGAGTTTACTATATACATGAAGGAGGTCCCGTGGGTAAAATATATACAAGGAGCCTGATTGCATTCATTCATTCATAACCCCCTCCCACCACCCTTTCTTTTCTCAGCCTCTCCACTCCTCTCTCCCTCTTCCTCCCCTCCTCTCCCCGCCTGCAACCAACAACATCTACCAGACAACCACCGCTACTGCCTACGACAAGAAAGACTTAACCCCTTCCCCACTGTACAAGAAGGCTCCTGGTCACTGGAGGGTTAATTACACACTTGAAGCCATCAATAGGGTAAGCATTGCATAACGGTGAAAACTCAGTTTCTTGAACGATCACTTTTAAATGGCTTCTGCAACTTGTTTTTTGCTTTTTTCTTTACTTTTGTGAATTAGTATTATTACTGTACAACATTTTGTTTAAGTGCATTATGTGATAACAGTAACTTGTTTACTAGATGAGTTCAAAACCATGGCGACGACCCCTGACAATGTCCAATCAGATGTCGGAGACGAGGGCTCAGTTCTCCGGGCAACCGGAGCTGATTAGCAGGGTCCTCCCCGACAACGATCCCCAGCCACCATCACTGAGGGACCACTTCATTGACGGTGTTACGAAGGTCAGTTTTCGACTAGCTGAGACGATAGGAATCGTTAAAAGAGTTGCATTGCAGCGGTGGATCCAGGGGGTTTCCTTGGGTTCCGCGGAACCCCCCTTTTATCATTTTGCGCGCATGCGTCGCCGGCCTCGTGTACGCGCACGAGCGCAGTCGAAAATGTTCTGGACAGCGGAACCCCAACCCCCCCCTTTCATAATCCTAGATCCACCACTGCATTGGATGTATGGTCGAGTAAGGACAACTTGAATTAATGTGTGTATGTGCATAGTATTAGCTAAACACAGATGGTGTTTGTCATTAATTAGGAGTTGGTGCCGTCGACCACGGTCAAGAGAAGGGTAGGGCAGGAGTTGTCTGCAACAACCGGAGGTGTGCTGAGCTACAACCAGCCTTACCTCACTACCAACAACAGGTCTTTAGTACAACATTTAACCCTTATAATGTACTGACGGTCTTTGGGTTCCGGGGGTGTGTGTTCGCAAGGCTGAGACTTGTCTACACAACGCAGCACAGTGTAAAAATACATATGTATGTATTCATGACATATTATAATTATACTGATGTTGTATACTAAAAATGGAAACTTAACAGAATTATTGCGCTGGAGGCCCTATTGTTCTGTTCCACCTTTAGTTCTTTAGTGACATTCATAAACATAATAATTACCCATACCCTACTTTAATTAACACTTATCGATCTGTTGCAGGTTTCACAGAAGATATTCAGCTCCAGAGCAGCTCGGATATGCCCGTAAAGATGTAGCAACATACTGGCTATGCGAAGACTACCCAAAGGCCTGGGGCCACGGTACAAAGGTCAATCCCCTGACCACACCCACCTGCAGATCGGAACGAGGACCGATGAGGGATCGGACCGTGTTCCGTACTGGTACCAATGTCGTGATACTGCCTTCGTCGCTAAAGCCCCTTTCTCAGTAAGAAATGTGGGTGCATCAGAGTGTGTCCAACACAGTCATCTCTCACGTTATGCAGAGCAAACAAAACAGTCTACGGTGACGTATACAGAGGTTTTGAAGAAGAGGAGAGAAAGACCCTATTTCACTGCCCAGTCCAGCCACAAGGTTAGCTGGATAAAGACATGTGAGTAGAGCCAGTCAGTCTCTCTTGGGTGGCCTAAACCTATCGTACTTTTAGCAAGCAAGTGGGGGGAAGGACAGGCCAACCAACCATCCTGAATAGCTTGACTATAGCTGGAGTGTGCAGTGAAAGAATAGGGTGGCCTAAATTGTTCGTACATTTAGCAAGCAAGTGGGGGGAAAGACAGGCCAACCAACCATTCTGAATACCTTGATTATAGCTGGAGTGTGCAGTGAAAGAATAGGGTGGCCTAAATTGTTCGTACTTTTGGCAAGCAAGTGGGGGAAGGACAGGCCAATCAACCATCCTGAATGCCTCGACTATAGCTGGAGTGTGCAGTGAAAGAATAGGGTGGCATAAATATTTAGCAAGAAAGTGGTGATAGGCCAACCAACCATCTTGAATTGCTTGACTGGGAGTTGTGCAGTGCAAATAATAGAGTGTATGCTACTCAATGGGTTTGCAGTCATAATTACATAGTTGAAGGTATATATAATATATATGAAACACTCTTTCCTCCATATCATACACGTTCAAATACACACAGAGAAGTTTACGACAGCTAACTGGTCCAGTTAGCTCCCCAGACACTGCCACTGGCAACGTGACATATGGACGGACACTGGTAGACTGCAAAACTGTTTGATCCAATGTAATGTCAACCTTTTTATACGGTTCGTTGAAATTTTCGTTGTTGTTCAAATTTCGCGCCGTGCGCACGCGCGCGCGCAAACACGTAGTGGTCTTTTGCGCATGCGTGTAATCGACTGGGCGTGTTTTGTTTACGAGAGAAAAAGTGATGGAGTCGGGGAGCTGTGTGAAGGATTCTCTCTCTTTCTACGACACGATAAACGATCGAGCGCTCCTCTCGCCCACTGAACGTCATCTTGCCACCTCGCTACACGGATTTCCCGACCAACCGAGCGTGATAGCTACTCTCACGTCCGAAATGTCCGGAAAAAGTGGGGCCGATGTCTGTGATAGCGAGAGCCGAGAACGTCGCGTGGGACTGGTGTCCGAACTTCAGAAGAAACAGTTCGAGCGCTCCGGGGCTGCCGCCGTTCGCGAAGCCGAAAAGGTCGCCCTCCTGAGCGCCGCGAAACTCGTTGGCGAGGAGGCTGTGCGCATCGGATTGAAACGCGCCGCGGGAAAAGGCGCCGTGAAAGTCGCAGGGAAAGGAGTGGCCGTAGCAACGGTGAAGGGCGCCTCGAAGTTTGTTCCCGTCTTTGGCCCGCCGGCTGTGGGGTCGATTTTCGCCGTATATCGACTGGTGAACGGGGAATACGCAAAGGCAGGCGCGGAGCTGATGTCCGGTGTCGTCGGCAGCGTTCCGGGCGTCGGTACTGCGGCTTCGTGGGCGCTGGACGCTGGCATAGCGGGCTGGGACGTGTACGATGCGTACAGCGAGGGAGCAACTGGGCTTTTCGACGCGAATTCTCACGTGAAACTCGCCGAATTACTCGTCGAGATAGAGTCGTTGGTCGGGGACGGCGTTTTCTCTCTCGACGATTTCG
Organism: Geodia barretti; assembly: GCA_030341885.1. Taxonomy (NCBI): domain Eukaryota; kingdom Metazoa; phylum Porifera; class Demospongiae; order Tetractinellida; family Geodiidae; genus Geodia; species Geodia barretti. Next base: position 28,000 of record CASHTH010004323.1, read on the forward strand.
TTGATCGGGTTTTCGAAGCGATTGATCCCAAAATGAAGGCGTCAACAGACCCAGAATACGTTGCGTACTACGTCTACGGGATCTTCAAGGATTTCTTCAGCGGCGGATCATTGACCGTTGATGCGAGTAGAATCCTATCCGTAATAAAGCAAAGAAACTACACCGGTGAACAGTTGACCAGTATTACTACCTTATTGAAAAGTCGCGGTAGCTAGACTCTTCGTCACCGTTATCCTCCCTCTCATCACCGCTCATCCTATTTGTGCGCATGCGTGCGCGCGACAACGCTGACTCAGCAAAAAAGAGATGGAGAGGCGGCGGCTAAGAGTAGACGAGAACACCACTACACGTGAAGTTTCTTCGTCCATTAGTCTGGAACGGAGCGATGGAGAGCTAGAGCCGAGAGAACATTCCAATCACGTGACCCGTCCGGGACTGAGCGTAGCAGTGATATTCGTGGCGTCGGTGTGCGCCGTCTCTCTTGTCCTGTACAACTGTCCGGACCTCGACGAGTAAGTGATTGGGCTACCGCGTTAGTGTACACGTTTGTTCACGTTATTCACTTAGCCATGCAAGCAACTAAGAAAAGATGGCGATTGATTCCAACGGAAGATTAAAACAGCACGTGAAGAGAATGTGCAGACACTATGCGGAGCGTTGACAGGTCGACTGACGACACGCTATGCACGTGCTATCAAAGGACTGTTCATGTTTCAACAATGACGTCATAGCAAAGCAAAGGCCAACACGTGATTTAGCTACAACTCTACCCCAGAGAGGATTCACTGCGACTGAAGTGGCCTCGCGACCTCGACTCGGTGAAGGAATTGGCTCGCCTGCTCTCCAAGTACAAGAACACTCACTACTTCACCGTGCTGTCTGCAGTCTTCATCATCTACATCTTGTATCCACCTTCATGGATGGGAGTATTGTGTCTCGATAATAATGTATTAGGTATAATTATACTGTGTTTTACAGATCTTGTGTAAAATGTTTGGGTAATTTTTTACAGCAAGGCTAGCAATCTGCTAGAATCCACTAGCATAGAGTAGTTGGATAAGAAAATTGGGCGTTAAGGAAATAATGTGTATTTATGTATCATGTGTGATTCCTTTACGTTTTATTTTAGTCTTCAGACATTTGCCATTCCTGGCAGCATATTTCTCTCAATCTTGTCAGGTTTTTTGTTTCCATTTCCTGTTGCTCTCCTACTAGTCTGCACAGTGAGTAACTGAGATACATAGAGCTCTCTATACTGTAACTCAGTTGGTGGAGAACACAGAGTGCTCTGCCTTGCTCTGTATGAGTGATTCAGCCCAGCCAGCTGAGCTGCCTCAGTAGCTCAGTTGGTAGAGCCAGTCTCTAGAACACAGAGTGCTCTGTATGAGTGATTCAGCCCAGCCAGCTGAGCTGCCTCAGTAGCTCAGTTGGTAGAGCCCTCTCTAGAACACAGAGTGCTCTGCCTTGCTCTGTATGAGTGATTCAGCCCAGCCAGCTGAGCTGCCTCAGTAGCTGAGTTGGTATATAGAGCCCTCTCTAGAACACAGAGTGCTCTGCCATGCTCTGTATGAGTGATTCAGCCCAGCCAGCTGAGCTGCCTCAGTAAAAGGCTAATAATTTCTCACAGTGTTCAGCTCTCGGAGCGACGTTCTGCTACCTCATATCTGCCACGGTTGGTTACAGACTTGTTCATCACTACTTCCCTCAGCGTCTAAACCAATGGAGACAGCAGGTACTGTATTGTCTTGTACTTTCACCCCCACCCTTTAGGAGAGGATGAGGGTCTGGTGACTTTTGAACATAGATTGCAAAGACTGTTTACGTAGTTTTTGTTATACTACCTTCGAATTATAGGGAATGTGGCACTATGTAATGGCTAAATTTAGAAACTGTTACTGAAAATGGAAACCTCTTCCACTGGGCCCTATTGTTAAGGTCTATCTTTAGTAACATTTCTAAATTTAGCCCTTATGTATATACTGACACATTTCCTTTGGTAAAAGATAAGTCCCCTAGGTGTCCCTTATTCAGAGATTTCAGTGTATGTGTGTTGTTCTGTGTTACTCTCCAGATCGACAGACACAGTGAAGACATGCTGTGGTATGTCTTCACTGTGTCTGTATGTGTGTTGTTCTGTGTTACTCTCCAGATCGACAGACACAGTGAAGACATGCTGTGGTATGTCTTCACTGTGTCTGTATGTGTGTTGTTCTGTGTTACTCTCCAGATCGACAGACACAGTGAAGACATGCTGTGGTATGTCTTCACTGTGTCTGTATGTGTGTTGTTCTGTGTTACTCTCCAGATCGACAGACACAGTGAAGACATGCTGTGTATGTCTTCACTGTGTCTGTATGTGTGTTGTTCTGTGTTACTCTCCAGATCGACAGACACAGTGAAGACATGCTGTGGTATGTCTTCACTGTGTCTGTATGTGTGTTGTTCTGTGTTACTCTCCAGATCGACAGACACAGTGAAGACATGCTGTGGTATGTCTTCACTGTGTCTGTATGTGTGTTCTTCTGTGTTACTCTCCAGATCGACAGACACAGTGAAGACATGCTGTGGTATGTCTTCACTGTGTCTGTATGTGTGTTGTTCTGTGTTACTCTCCAGATCGACAGACACAGTGAAGACATGCTGTGGTATGTCTTCACTGTGTCTGTATGTGTGTTGTTCTGTGTTACTCTCCAGATCGACAGACACAGTGAAGACATGCTGTGGTATGTCTTCACTGTGTCTGTATGTGTGTTGTTCTGTGTTACTCTCCAGATCGACAGACACAGTGAAGACATGCTGTGGTATGTCGTGTTCCTCAGAATCACTCCGTTCCTTCCAAACTGGTTCATAAACCTCGCCTCTCCCATTGTGGGCGTGAGAATTCCTCCGTTCTTCTGGGGAACTTTCTTAGGTGTAGCTCCGCCCTCATTCTTCTTCGTTAGAGCAGGGACGACTCCTCTACGAACTGACCACCAGCACTGGCCACGTATCTGTGACCTCAGTCCTAGTTCTAGCCGGGCTGGCCGTTCTCTCTCTCACCCCCGTCCTCCTCAGGAAGAAACTGGGCAACTTCAGAGCTAGATAGTGCCTGGATGCACTATAATAGACAATGTCAATATATCAATCTATAGATACGCTCTCATAATATCAATCCCATATAATTATATACTCTCATAATAATTATCAATCCCTACGTAAGTTACAATGGTCGTCGTAAGAAAGATACATGCAGTGAACAATGAGCCATTAGTTCATTCTCCAAATAAAGTGAGGTCATCGTGTGATTTGGAATGTAGGAACCCTAGGGACTTCCCCACACCGCTGCACCTCCATGGCAACTGCGCATGCATGCACATCGATTTTTTTAAGATGAACATAAATGGCGTGCCATTATGTAAAAAAATGAATGACTTTACAATTACGTCATATAGTGTGGAATGTGAGACAAATGAAATTTTTTACAACGAGATTTATAAATCAGCACGACATAGTGTTCCGCATAATATACGATAGTTCAAGACTCCATCTTTACTCCAGCTCCATTAGGACCTGTTGGGTTGGGGTGCATTCACTCAGTAATAACAGAATTGCAAAAAAAGGCACTTCTTCTGTTCTCCAAAAAATGGTATTCATTAACCCCGGAACCTCATTTCATTTGCTCCATTGGTATGTGGAGAGGTTGCATTAAAATTTTTTTCCGCAAACCCCACTGAAATAAGGACAACTCTCTAATCAGGCTTTCTGAAGGATCTTGCATGCAGATTAGCCTCAGAAAGAGACACCTCACTAATATGGACACTTTCTTTCGTTAACTTCTTCTGTTGTCTGGATTAAAGGGGTTTGTCAAAATACCCTCCTTTCTCGCACAACTGCACCAAAGTTCACCTTCGTCCTCGGGCATTTCCCCATCTTCCAGAACTTCCGTCTTGATTCCCTTGTCTCTCTCTCCATCCTCCCTCACCTCTCCGTCTTCAGTCTTGATCCTCTTGCTGCTCCGTCCGTCTCTGTCCCTGCCACTCCTGTCTCGGTCCTTGTCTCGACTCCTCTCCTGTCACACAATGGAGCGAACGATTGTTGTTAAAAAAGACAATGTGTATATAATAGATATTGTACCTTACAGCTTACGCGCACGCGCCTATGCCAACCAAGCCCACAACTTAGGATTCTAGAATGTTGGACCATGTGTGCTCCAAGAGTCTCCTTGGTCACATAATTTTCAAATTGCTGTGTCCACTGCTTTTGGCACTGTGCCACTGAGGCAGCTCAGCTGGCTGGGCTGAATCACTCATACAGAGCAAGGCAGAGCACTCTGTGTTCTAGAGATGGCTCTACCAACTGAGCTACTGAGGCAGCTCAGCTGGCTGGGCTGAATCACTCATACAGAGCAAGGCAGGCCACTCTGTGTTCTAGAGATGGCTCTACCAAACTGAGCTACTGAGGCAGCTCAGCTGGCTGGGCTGAATCACTCATACAGAGCAAGGCAGAGCACTCTGTGTTCTAGAGAGGGCTCTACCAACTGAGCTACTGAGGCAGCTCAGCTGGCTGGGCTGAATCACTCATACAGAGCAAGGCAGAGCACTCTGTGTTCTAGAGAGGGCTCTACCAACTGAGCTACTGAGGCAGCTCAGCTGGCTGGGCTGAATCACTCACACAGAGCAAGGCAGAGCACTCTGTGTTCTAGAGAGGGCTCTACCAACTGAGCTACTGAGGCAGTTCAGCTGGCTGGGCTGAATCACTCATACAGAGCAAGGCAGAGCACTCTGTGTTCTAGAGAGGGCTCTACCAACTGAGCTACTGAGGCAGCTCAGCTGGCTGGGCTGAATCACTCACACAGAGCAAGGCAGAGCACTCTGTGTTCTAGAGAGGGCTCTACCAACTGAGCTACTGAGGCAGCTCAGCTGGCTGGGCTGAATCACTCACACAGAGCAAGGCAGAGCACTCCGTGTTCTAGAGAGGGCTCTACCAACTGAGCTACTGAGGCAGCTCGGCTGGCTAGGCTGAATCACTCATACAGAGCAAGGAGAGCACTCTGCGTTCTAGAGAGGGCTCTACCAACTGAGCTACTGAGGCAGCAAGGCAGAGCGGGACTAAAACATTACCTTGTCCTTTCTAGAGCTTCGGTCCCTACTTCGCTCTTTATCCCTGTCTTTATCCCTCTCCCTGTCCTTCTCCCTCTCCTTGTCCTTCTCCCTGTCTTTCTCTCTCTCCTTGTTCTCTCTGTTCTTGTCGTGTGACGATCTCTCCTTGTCTTTGTCACGACGCTCACTTCGATGTTCTTTACTGCGAGATCGATCTCTATGACCATTATCTCTCTCCCCCCTTTCTTTTGGTTTCTCGCTGAGGATAGACATGTAGCTACATTAAAACTCTTTTCCGTATTAAAAAATTAAAACCCTTTCTAAGCCACGGACATATAAGTATGTCCAGAGCCTCCATAAACCCATAAGAATTTATATGGGGCTATAATACTAGGCGTTAATATATTATACATCAATTTATGCTTGGAGATACCCATGGCACCCAAAGGGTTTAAGCGGTACATGCAGTAAATGAAGCCACACACACACACACACACACACACTAAGTTCTACGTATGTGACTTGTAATGGAATGGGAAATCGTGAATACGAGGCAAGTCAGCATGCAAATGTGTAAAAGGTGTCTGAATGAGTGGACACTACCAAGCATGCAACTGGAGACTCAAATTGTGGGAACATTGAAAGTGAAAGGGACAAATAACCTGTGTCATCCCTATATACCAAGTACTACCAAACTTAGTCATAAGCACTCCCTTAGTAAAAAGTGGTCCACCCTCTCCGTTCTTCTATCAGGTGCACTCCCAAAAAGACCCAAACATATCCTCTCACTTTACGATCTATCACCCGCTCATAAAATTCACATTCGTAAAAAGTAGTTTTAATCATTTGTGTACAGCTCACCGTCTGTCTCTCTCTCTACTGCCTCTCTCTCGACTGCGGCTTCGTCTCCTCTCTCTCTCTGGACGCTCCGCTACTCCTCCCACTACTCCTCGTTCCCTCGACCTCTCGCTCCTCTTCTCCCTGTCCCTTTCTCTGTCTCTCTCCCTGTCCCTCTCTCCCTCCCTCTCCCTGTCTCTCTCTCTGTCCCTCTCTCCCTCCCTCTCACGGTCCTTCTCGGGGGGTCTGTCGCGGTCCTTTTCAGAGTTTCCGTCGCGGTGAGTATCTCGCTCCACCACATTCATGTCCCTGTAATTAATGCATTACATCAGGGCTAACTTTAGAAATGCTACTAAAGATAGAACTAAACGTTAGCATCCAGGAAATGTAAAATAGGACCTAGTGCAAGATTGCAGTTTCTCGCTCAGTCACATTCATGTCTCTGTAATTAATGCATTACATCAGGGCTAACTTTAGAAATGCTACTAAAGATAGAACAAAACACTAGGACCCAGGAAATGTAAAATAGGGCCTAGTGCAAGATTGCGCTCTGTCACATTCATGTCCCTGTAATTATGCATTACATCAGGGCTAACTTTAGAAATGTTACTAAAGATAGAACAAAGACGTTAGGACCCAGGAAATGTAAAATAGGGCCTAGTGCAAGATTGCGCTCTGTCACATTCATGTCCCTGTAATTAATGCATTACATCAGGGCTAACTTTAGAAATGCTACTAAAGATAGAACTAAACGTTAGGATCCAGGAAATGTAAAATAGGACCTAGTGCAAGATTGCAGTTTCTCGCTCAGTCACATTCATGTCTCTGTAATTAATGCATTACATCAGGGCTAACTTTAGAAATGCTACTAAAGATAGAACTAAACGTTAGCATCCAGGAAATGTAAAATAGTGCAAGATTGCAGTATCTCGCTCAGTCACATTCATGTCCCTGTAATTAATGCATTACATCAGGGCTAACTTTAGAAATGCTACTAAAGATAGAACTAAACGTTAGCATCCAGGAAATGTAAAATAGGGCCTAGTGCAAGATTGCGCTCTGTCACATTCATGTCCTGTAATTAATGCATTACATCAGGGCTAACTTTAGAAATGCTACTAAAGATAGAACTAACGTTAGCATCCAGGAAATGTAAAATAGTGCAAGATTGCAGTTTCTCGCTCAGTCACATCATGTCCGTAATATGCATTAATCAGGGCTAACTTTAGAAATGCTATAAGATAGAATAACGTTAGGACCCAGGAAATGTAAAATAGGGCCTAGTGCAAGATTGCGCTCTGTCACATTCATGTCCTGTAATTAATGCATTACATCAGGGCTAACTTTAGAAATGCTACTAAAGATAGAACTAAGCGTTAGGACCCAGGAAATGTAAAATAGTGCAAGATTGCAGTATCTCGCTCAGTCACATTCATGTCCCTGTAATTAATGCATTACATCAGGGCTAACTTTAGAAATGCTACTAAAGATAGAACTAAGCGTTAGGACCCAGGAAATGTAAAATAGTGCAAGATTGCAGTATCTCGCTCAGTCACATTTATGTCTCTGTAATTAATGCTTACATCAGGGCTAACTTTAGAAATGCTACTAAAGATAGAACTAAGCGTTAGGACCCAGGAAATGTAAAATAGGACCTAGTGCAAGATTGCAGTTTCTCGCTCAGTCACATTCATGTCCCTGTAATTAATGCATTACATCAGGGCTAACTTTAGAAATGCTACTAAAGATAGAAAGGACCCAGGAGTTTCCAGGGAAAGAGTGTTTATGCTTACCTTTCATCAACTCTTCCAGAGTATTTGATATTCTCGTGCGAAGCACCTCTTCTTGTGCCGCCTAAACCACCTCCTGAGGAGAGAGAAGTGTAAAGACCGAGACACGATAATTATATGCAAGCGTACTCTATGTATCCTATAAATAAAATCGTATATAAGTAGCACAGAGAGCCCACGTGGGGCCAGTGGAACTCTCATTGCATCCTTTCACTGTGCCCCTTTTGTCCTGTTCTATCTTTAGTAACGTTTCTAAATTTAGCCATTACGTACTTCCACATTCCCTTTAACATGGAAGAAATGGAACCGTTACCTAGTCGACGTGGTTTCCAAGATTTGACTGTTCGACCTCTCTCAACATCAACGACAACTCGTTTTCCGTCAATCTTCTTCCCATCAGCATGTTTATAAGCAGCTAAAAAGAGAGAGAGAGTGTGTATAGTCGGCAAAACTGAATTCTTGCAATTTGGGTTGCGATACACCGTGTTGAGACAGTGGAACCCCTCTCTCCCAGGACACCTCTGAAATGAAGACACCCCTAATAATGACACCTTTTCTTTCCCCAAGAACAGTTCTTGCATGCAATTCAACCCCTGAAATAAGGACACCTCTCTAATAAGGACACCTTTTCTTTCCCCAAGAACAGTTCTTGCATGCAATTCAACCCCTGAAATAAGGACACCTCACTAATATGGACACTCTGTTCATTGCCATTATGGTGTCCAGATTAGAAGGGGTTCCATTTATGAGGAAAACATTCTGTAGGTATGTAGCTTGTCCTTGAATCTATAAGTGCTATAGCTTTAAGGTACCGATGTAGTGTCCTTGCTGTGCTCTGAAACGGACACTGTCTTCTGTCACATTGGTGTCCAGATTAGAGGGGTTCCACCATCCAACGTAATAATGAGGACTTTTTACACTTACCTTTACAAACGCATCACTGCAAATCCAAAACGTAGGTGTTCTTAACATTTAGCATTTTGTCGTTGTGCCGTTTGTACATATTATGCGCCGAGAGTACAGTGAATATGCCAACTAGCAGTTAAAAAGCATGGACGTTGGTTGTAAAAGAAATAGAGCTGGGTTTATGGATAATTTCGCTACTTAGTTTAGATGGCTACAGGAAATAGGGTAAGGGTTAAATAGGTGTAGGGAAAGGGTTAATCAGAGAATTAAATGGGTGTATATAGGGAACGGGTTAAATAGTTGAAATCAGAGGGTTAATAAGAGAATTGTCCTTCAACTTACACCATACAACACGAGGTGTAGAGGAAGTTGGGGGGGAGGGAGGGAGGGAGGAGGGACAGGCCAGCCAATTCTGAAGCAGTCCTAACTTACCACCACAACTTACCCAAGGCTTAACTTACCCGATTCATGTGTACATGTAAGTCATGCTGTATTTATACATGCATAATATCGCGCAATACATAGACACTCAAAACTGTAAAGCTTTTATGTTTACTTATAAAAGTGTTCTTTATGCATGATTGCTTTGTATGCAGTTTGTGCTTTTTCGGTCATATGTACTGTAGTGTAAATTTCGCGTTGTGTATGCTGGTGGAAGGGGTGAGTTGAGGTGTCTGGGAGGTGAGACAGACACCTCATGTTCATATGGTGTATGTATGTTCGTTTGTTGTTAACGGTTCCGCCCATTGCTCTGGGTGCGTGGTCTATGGCCCTAGTGCTATGGCAGCCACCGTGAGTATTATTATTACTACATAACTGCACTGCACTATGCTTTAGCACGCAAGTTTGTTCAACACACATCAATTCCTGCATCATTCATTTGCTACATATTGTGAATCAATAAGCTACTGCTCTTTAACGCACAGTGTTCGCGCCTCTTGTGCACGGCGTGTTTAATTCCTCACACCAAAACTACCTGGAATGGAACGGCGCCGCAACCCACTACCTGGTATGGAATCCAACCACTACCTGGGCATGGAATGGGGCCATGCCTCCAATGATGTCGTGCCTTTTACACACGTGTACACCCCTCAGGCATAGGCTGAGTAGGAGGTACAATATAAATACAGTCACATGTATTCCCCCCTTGTTAGCATCCTTTCACCTGTCGCTCCCCGTCGCGCCCCTGACCCTATCGTCTCGTGGCCCGTCCCCTCCGGCCCCCCCCCCTTCCCCCCTTCCGTCAATTTTCGGCCCGCCCTGTCCCTGTCTAGCCTTGTCCGTAATTTCAGCCGCCCTGTGTACTGTCCTTCGCCTTGTCCGCCCCCCTTTTCGCCCTAGGCTGCCCTCAGGCCTG
>CASHTH010004324.1:0-18711 GCA_030341885.1 Geodia barretti
AGAAATGATTTTTCCACTTGTATACCCACTGAGCTACCAAGACAGGTACAGCTCAGCAGGCTCGGCTATATAAAAGTCTGCAATACGTATAGGCATTCAAATTGTGACATGCTTGATCTATGATGGCCAAGTGCCAAGTTCGAAGGCTCAACAGTCTAGCACTCGAATTGGCGTTTGCCAAGGAAGCCACACCCTTACCAAAGCCACATGAGCTACCAAAACACTCTGGTGTATTGTGTTCCATTCAAGGCTGCATTTACACACACACACACACACACACACACACACACACAACAGTAAGTACAGTGGGGTCCTTCAAGAAAAACCTCTGAAATGAGGACACCATTAGTGTCTAGATAGAGGGGCTCCACTGCATACAACTATAGTGAATGTTATTTCATGTGACTAACTTTTCAATGGCCTCTAGGAAATATTCTTCCAGGGCATCTCTCTGTGAAAGTGAAACGAAATGCAGCAGTATATATATATGTAAGGGCCAAATTTAGAAAATGCTGCTAAAAACGGAAGCCTAACTTCCACTGTGCCCTATTGTTTAGTTCCATCTTTAGTAACGTTTCTATATTTAGCCCTTACGTACTGACACACTCCCTCGCAAGAAAGATTCTGGTTAATACAAAGCTTACACACAAACGAAATAATGCAGATCAGCCCAAACTCCCATTCCTAGTAAGAGATTCCTCTGCATATAGGTATGTTAACTCTTTTGATGCCATGGGTCTGCTTCTTCTTGATATATAAAATATTTGTGCCTAGTATTATAACCCCCATATAAAATCTAATGCACTTATGGATGCTGTGGACACATTTATGTGTTCGTGGCTGATTAAGTGCTTTTTTAACTCACGGCCTCTCCAGCGAAGACGAAAGAGATGACAGCAGATGCAAACTCCAATATCACGACGAGAGACAGAACAATGGCATACTGCGCGGCAAGAGGCGAAAGAAATACAGTTGATAGAATCCTACGTGTACTGTATAATTGAGTGGGGGTGGGGAGGGTGCAAAGTGAGCAAATTTTATGAAGAAGAGGGGGAAATCCCTTTGTCGGTGTGGATTTCACGTAAACAATAGTGCATAACATAGTGAATACTGGTGAAGTAAGGGTTAAAGTTTAGTGTTCTAAGGGTTAAACCATAGTCACCTAACAGTGATCTAAGGTAGTGTTCTAATTGTGACCTAAGGGTTTTAAACCAAAGTGACCTATATTTACACACTAGTGGTATAAGGGTTAAACCACAGTGACCTAAGGGATAGTGACCTAAAGGTTAAGCCACAGACACCTGAGGGTTAAACCATAGTGGTATAAGGGTTAAAAACTACTCACTATGACAAGGAAGAGCCGGTTCATGAGGATTCCTCCAATGATGCCGCACACACACAGCCCGAGGGAAATGAGAGAAGAGACGAGAAGAATAGCGGCACCGGCCGTCGAGTTTCCGCCATACTCTGTGTTAGCCACAGCCAGACTCCATATACTGATGATCAAACCCACCACAGAGAGAACCTACGTACGATTTAGGAGATGTAGGGGGAGGGAGAGAGGGAGAGAGAGAGAGAGAAGGGAGAGAGAGACATGTCTACAAAGCAGTCATGGGTGTCTGGGTGTAGTTGACTTGTTTGCCTTGCCTTGAGAGAAGGGAGAGAGGGAGGGACTACTATGTACGTAGGATTTTGGGGGTGGGGGAATACACACGCTGTGAATTCCCATCTACATGCGTACCAGGTAATTATACGACATTCATGACAGAATTGGAACTTGCCGAATTGTGGAACGGATACACATGTGGGTCACATGACGACTCTACTAACATTGCACCATACTTGATACACGCATGTAGCTACTCCATTTTGCTACTACAGTCTATTCCCAAAAGGCATATAAAGCACTGCTACCTACGTCAATAAGTACATAATTATGGTCATAACACAGGTAGTACAATACTACGTAGTGTTCAATTCCCAAAAGACATATTATGACGTGGTGAAATCACCAATGCAAGGCACCAGAACATGTGTATGTCCAAAATGGTGGTCTCCATTTAGAACAGCTATAGCGACTACAGCGTGCTCTACTGAAAAGTCATGTGATACGGCTCTAAGGACTAGTCTCGTGCCCAGACCCCGCCCTCAACTAAGAGAGGAAAGGGTCTGGTGACTATTGAGCATTTCAGTCTTGGTTGTGCTGACTCGACAGTCTTACTTTTGAGACACCGAATCAGATTGCAGTATCACATGATGTCATGCTATCTTTCGTAACAAAGCTCCCGAACGAAAACGGAACTTTCTGCACATGCACTCGACAATGATGAGCCAGCACAACCAAGAAAACGCTCAACAGTCACCAGACTACAAGTTGGAGGAGTGTTGTCACTACAATACCCTAGTGAGTGATAGTGTGTTACTTTCACTGGACCCTCTCGAGGGACACCCATGAAATGAGGACACCTCTCAAAAAAGGAAACCTTTTCTTTCCCCAAGAACAGTTTAAAATCCATGACCTCTGAAACAAGGACACCTCACTAATATGGACACCTTCTTACGTCCCATTGGTGTCCTGATTAGCTATATAAGAGTTCCACAACAACGCCATGCGAACTTCTGCAGCACTTCCACGCATGTATCACTGTAATCTATACTTCCCGTCACTCCCAAGATATTACACTTTTTCCCATAATGACAACACACTTTGGGAGGCTATATACCAAGTTGGCTGGACTTTCATGCTTCTACAAACGTGGAATGCTGTGGAGCTCCTCCAACCAATGGTGCAGAAGGAAGTGTCCATATTAGTGTGTTTTTCAAGTTCTCTCTTGGCCTGCGTGTTTCTCTGAAAAGAAAGAGCTGTCCCGGGTGTAGTTGACTTGTTTGCCTTGCCTTGCCTTTCTATGACCTCGCTACCAAGTTGTTGAGACATGCATATAGCTATAGCCTCTCAAATCCAGACACCAGTGGGACAGAAGAAAGCGTCCATATTAGTGAGGTGTTCTCATTTCAGGAGCTAAATTGCATGCAAGAACTGTTCTTGGGGAGAAAAGGTGTCCTTATTTAAAGAGAGGTGTCAATGCATACAAGAAGTAGGCTTTAACCCCCTCTTATACCCACCGCCCTTTAGACTTCTAATAAAGGCCTTGACCTCCAGAATCAACACTGGGAACCTAGCAAGTACTAAGGTCAACCGCCAGATTATTGCTACTTGATTCCCAAGGGACACAATAATTATGCATAGCCATGGCATTTGGCACAGGTGTGGTGGTATTGCTTGTGTATGACACACCCAACACAACGACAAAGTCGGGGTAGCTGTTTAAAATTATACTACTACACACTTCCCAGATCCCTTCACAATGACACTCTAAATAAAGAACGTAAGGGTATAGCTACTTGACTATCAAACATAATTATCATCTATTGTTTATCGTTTCTAAGGACGTAATAAAGGATGCTCATTTGCTTAATCAATCCAGCAAAAGTAGACAAAGGTTTCAGCATGTCCTAAATAATAATTAGGAGGTTCCACTGGATTATACAAAACATTTAGCAAATGTATGGCTACAATCCCATAGCATGGGTAAATATTTTTAAAGGAAGCAAGATCACTTTCGAGAAATGGTGGGAGGAAAGGAAGTTATTGGTGGGGCAAAAAGAATATTATTGGTCTAGACATCTTACAACCATTATATAGCTATCACTTTACTCTAGAGGTTGGACCGATGCCAGAAATACAAATTTTACCATTTAGTGTGAGGTGCAAAGGATTACCCACAGTTGGCAAGTGAAACGGCGGCCCACTTAGTCGTATAAGTGCAGGGATTTTTTCCTATATTACAATTATTATTATGCCCATAGTCGTATAAATTCAGGGACCCACTTATTTCTTACCACTAAACATAAAGGCAACTACCTTTCATCGAGACAGTATACATTGCAAGTCATTCTTGCAAACCCGCTAGAAACCGCCCCTTTTCTAGTTGTGTAACGGTGTCAACTAATACACCCACCTACATTCCTTATTCCATTACCATTTAGTGTGAGGTGCAAAGGATTACCCACGTACAGACTATAGTTGGCAAAGGCCCACGGCCCACTTAGTCGTATAAGTGCAGGGATTTTTTTCTATATTACAATTATTATTATGCCCATCATGTCGTATAAAGGCAGGGACCCACTTATTTCTTACCACTAAACATAGGCGACTACCTTTCATCGAGACAGTATACATTGCAAGAAACCCGCTAGAAACCGCCCCTTTTCTAGTTGTGTAACGGTGTCAACTAATACACCCACCTACATTGTATATGGTAAAGTATAGCGTGCAATGGTAACGGTAAAACAAATAGAGACACCATACGTATAAGGACACATCACCAGCACAACTTATCGATGAAAAAGACAAGCGAAAGCATGTAGCTAGCTGCGCGGCTATTCAACAAACATGGATGCTCGGGCTAGCTGAGCATACACACATGCACACTCGCCAGGATTATACGCGCGCTTGTTAGCTCTAGTGACTTTAGCTACGCCCGCCGCCTGCGTAAATCTAAGCTAGGAGGTCTTCAGGCACAGCGGCTGCATGTGCGCGTGCATACACCACCGCCCGCAGAGCTACGAGCTAACCCGCATGCAGTGCGCACCCGCTGAGTCACTCGCACCACGTACGCACCAGCGGGCGAAAAGACGCCACTCGTATATAGCAACTTAGTACTTACGGCGCCGAAGATGTTGAAACCGATGAATGTGAAGCGCACGCACTGCGTGCAGGTCCCGTAGTCGGCATTACTGGAGAGGCGCCCCATTATTCTTGCTCAGTGACTTCTACAACGTGTTGCGAAAATAGGGGAGAGCTGTTAGCTAGATCGCCGATAAAACACACTGCGCAATCTGCCAGTGCACGTAAGAGAGATATAATCACGCGTGACGTCATTGCCGGTTGCTTGGTGGCCACAGGAAAATGTATTGCAACCGCCCGTTTTCAAAGTCTCGCGAGGCGCGCGCAGTACCGCATATTCATAGAGCGCAAGCTAATATTTTACCTGGCCATCAGTACAGCAGTCCACAGGACGAGGATCGGAGCAACCGCGCGATGATTGCGCAAAAATCGCTCGCACATGCGCAGTTAGTATCGTTCGCATATATCACGCGCGAATTTTCTTCAGTAGACTTCCGAATTCTTGTTAGTTTTCACAGCACATACACAGAGGTACATAGCAATCACGATGGCTCCAACCTAAATGAAAGGGAGAAGAATTTGCGTTTGAAATAATTATGGACAAACTAAAAGTATAATACCTCAATCGTTCCCACAGCAACACCTGCCACACCCACTGAAATTGCAATTATCTCCAACTCATCTTCAACCAGATTCAAGCACCCCTGTAATAGTAGATAATTTTAGTGGAGGAGGAATATCCCGCCAATATAATTATCATACTCGGAAATAGCAATATCTAGTTTATTCAGATGTTCTAAAGCATTGATCCAACTGTCTTTCATTTACTCAATCTAATCATATAGCATCATACACTTACTCTCTCCCAAGCATAGTACTGAGACTGCCGTGAACTGAATGAATTTGGAGGAAAGTAAGTAAAATTGAAAAACTGGCAGTTGGTTTCTGTTGTATTAGAGCAGAGGCATTCGTCTGGTGGCTGGTGTCCGGAGGCGAGAAACACGGTAGGATTGAGATCCAACCAATCCAGACTTCCATTGACACCGCAGCATTCAAACTGTTGAGAGAGGAAATCCAGTACAAAACCATTTAGTATATATATAATGTGAGCTTAATAGGACAAACGTGTAGAGTATGCCTCCTCCACATGTCCATTAGATGGGGTTATAATACTAGTCGCTAATACGTTATACATCATTATCTGCTTCTTAAAGCAGATACCAATGGTCTAAAGTGTTAACAAACCACACATAAATGTGTCCAGAGCCTCAAGGTGCAATACACTCTCCTGGCCACCAGAGTCTATTATTTTAAGGCATTAATCGGTACATGCTGCTATCTAACACACTTGACTAGCTAGTATTATATTATAGTAACCCTCTCTTGGATGTAGTCGACAGCATTGTTAGCCTCTTTTCTCCTGTCGTAGCCTTCTTGGTCTGATGTAGCTCTGTACTCCTCTATAGCATCCACCATTCTCCCCTCCAAACTGTCGTTCTTGTATAATAATAATAAAATAGAGTATTTAGACAGTATTATTATTTGGCTACTCACAATATCTTCTCTGTAGAGGAAACTGATAGTCCCTGCTGATATTTCAGAAATTGCTATGAGTGCAACCAGTAAAATATACTGGAGAAGAGAAGGGGAAAAAATATTGTAATTGCTGCATTTGAAATAGGTGGTATGTAGCTATGTTCTCCAATCCACTTATCAATGTTGGTGCGGATGTGTGCTCACGGTCACAAGAACTGGTCGCCACATTCCGTAAGCTCCAACCATGCCCAGTGCTGCCACGACAACTGCCACGCCCCCTCCCAGCACCAGCAGTGAGGCCCCCGAAACAATACTGCCACTCCCAGTTATGACGTCATAGTCATTCTCTTCCCTCACGTACAGGAGCCACGCCCCCAAAGCAAACACTGCGAGACTTATAACCTGTTTAGTGTAAAAAAACACTCTTTAATGCACATGTTATGATTAGAGAGCACTTTATACAGAAATAAAATAGCTAGAATGGAAGTTTCAAACTGAAATTGCGATCGCCTACAATGG
The DNA here is from genome assembly GCA_030341885.1 of Geodia barretti. NCBI lineage: Eukaryota > Metazoa > Porifera > Demospongiae > Tetractinellida > Geodiidae > Geodia > Geodia barretti. The sequence continues at coordinate 6,743 of CASHTH010004324.1, forward strand.
CTAGAGAGCTACATAGACACGGCTAGCTAGCTGGATGATGGTCGAGGCTTACCCAGAAGATGCAGTTGAGGGTAAAGAAGGCGATACGGACGCAGTTTACCGCGTTGCTGAATCGTCGAGCCATTTGTTTCGACGGATAGTTGTGGTAGCTATGGTCCCCGCGCCGCCCCCGCTCTGCTCGAGCCCCTCCTCTTTTTGCTTGCGTCTAACGTACGCTACTGCGCATGCGCGTGCACTGAAACGTATCAAAGTCGATATTTCATACAAAAATGTGTCTGTAGATGGGTAAAGGGAGCTATATAATATGGTTTTTTAGCTGGTGTATAAGAAAGATAGCAATTCCAATGTATATACAAGTGTTTTTCTAGGCGTAGTTGTTCTTCTGGTGTTTGTGGACGGCACCGCACAGACAGAAGGCTAGCACGGCAAACGATATCTGTGGCAGAAATATAAGAGACGGTAAAACACAGATATATTGAGAGGAAAAAAACTTAGCAATGCTGTAAAACAGTAGAGTCTCTAGGGGCAAAATGTTTGGATTTGGTGCACTTACTGGACACCTCAGTGATTTCATATGTTAGTGTATCTGACAATTTTCACATTTGGAGGCACCACTATTTTAAGGTATATATCAAGCTAGTTTCTTTACCTCTATGATGGCGATAACGATGCCAATCACACCGTTGATGAGGCTAGAGCCTTCCAGATAGTCTTCCAGGAGTGTTTGACATCCCTGGGAGAAATGTACGGTGCATTTAACCAACGCCTAATGGTTCACAATATTGAATTGAAGCTGTAGTTTATCTGTAAGTGTAGGCATTTCAGTATGCTTCCGTTGGCCTTCATTAATATACCAACCACATGACACCATAGCACACTTAGCAGTAGATAGCATGCGAGAGTCGATACGCGCCCTTCGTTGTGACTTCTTGTGCCTTCAAGATACACTAAGCAAGCGGACCCGGTCGAGGATCGTTGTATGAAAATATTGGAGAGGGGTTATCCCTAAGCTTCTATGGTTTCACCGTATCTGCAATCATGAATGGCATATCACGGGAAAACTTACGCAGCAACACATAAGGACTTGCGTCTCAACCCGCCAACAGCACACTTACCCTGTCCCACACATTGATGGTGTTTGGGTAGCTCGTGCCATTCACCACCACGTCAATTTCAACTCCGACATTGCAGTTAGGTTGGTCGCGATCGCAGAAACAGCGGGCCGGGATTATGACTGAGTTCTCAACGATGGCCTCTGGATTCAGTGTTAGCCAATCAGTGTAGTTGTCAACACCGCAGCATTCGAACTGGGGAGGGAGAAGGGGGGAGGTAATGGGTTAAATAAATAATAAGTACAGAAACTAAGGAGAGAGTAAATTAGGTAATCCTAACTACGTAGAATTTTGAAACTATAGAAACTATAGGGGGACCTAAGGGGTTTTAATTAATGACAACATATTTTTATGGCTTAGTTAATGCAAAAATTTCGGGTTCTTTAGAGCTTTAGTTGATCATAACTACAATAGCTACATAGATAAGAGAACATGTGGAAATTATTAAGTACCACATAAACTAAAGCCTTCTGAGTAAAAGTAATTAGATGGAGGGACTTACAAATCCTTGAGCAGTCTCGACTGCAGAGTTGGTGGTTGTGTCGTAGTCGGTGCTGTTGTCGTTGAACCGGTAGTTACGTATGGCTCTTATCATGTTGTCACGTATTTCATCATTCTACCGTCAGAATAATAATATTATTATAGCCCCATACATCTATGATGCTAGGTACCATGCCCATCCCTATAGATACTGAGTACTACCGTACTTAGTGATTCCTAAATACCATCATCAGAGTAGCTACTAGTGGTAAAGGGAATGGGGCGGTATAATAAGGGTTAAATTTAGAAACTTTTACTGAAAACAGAAACTTAATTGCATCCTTGCGTCGGGCCCTATTGTTTAGCTCTATATTTAGTAACATTTTAGCCCTTATGTAATGCCACGTTCCCGTTTAAGATTTGTTATACTTACGGCTTCTTCGGTGAAGACAAAGGCAAGTATGGCTCCAACTATTTCTATGATGACAATAACGATCACTGCCACTGCATACTGCAACAATGAAAGGGGAAGTACCTATAATTAATAGTTAGTATCGTAGGGTTGAACCCTCGAATCGGGACAACCAAATGGGAAGAAACAAAGTGTCCGCTATCAGTGGTGTGTCTTTATTTCAGTGGTTATAGCTACTTGGAGAAATAAAATGTTTCCTTATTAGAGAGGTGTCCTCACGGGTGTCCTTAGAGAGATATAATATACTGGACTACCAGAAGATGGAAAAGGAGAAGAGGGTAGCTACACATAAAACTCAGAAGAACTGAAGGAGTTAATGCACTCACGATGACAAGAAAAGATCTCCACATTCCAACAGCGCCGCAGAAGCCAATGATAGACACGAAAACCGTGATCGCTCCAGCCACGAGAAGCAGCACGGCTCCCGAAATGAGGTTGCCCCCTGTTAACGCCTCATAATTGCCGTCCACTGCTATCACAACTCCCCACACTCCCACAGCTAGAGTCAGCAGACCAAACACCTAGGATCTGCAGAATAGCAAAAAAAAATTTGAAACCACTTCACGGGGCGTTTGGGCATTTGGAAGGGGAGGGCAGAAGAAAACAACTTAGCTAGAATGACAGCAATAAGCTGACGATAATAGGCAGAGGTTGTTGAGCTTGCTATCTTCTTCAGACCAATTTGTGGTTTCCAAATGCTTCCACAAGAAAAGCAGAAATAGAATAAGGCTATTTTTAGCACATTTCCGCCAAATCTTATCAGATAAAGTTATTCACGAGCCGTCGGGCTCTCCCCCGCACGGCTGTGAATAAAGCCTGTCATAGGTGTGGTTCTGTTTGCGCGCCTCCTCTGTCTTTGGTTGTTAGCCGCCGAGACGATCGCGAAATCGCTAGCTAATAACATTATGCAACTTCTACTTTAACGCATCCGGATATAAATATTAGTGTAACTTTTACAAAAACCTGAAAACACCCGAAAACAACTACGACACGTCGCCACAATGCCGCGACGATCGCGCGGGGAGCTCCGCGCTTACCAAGAATATGACGTTGCATGCTGCCAAAGAAGTGGCGAAGACAGTTGGTGGCCTTCGAGTACTTTGTGTCTCCCATTTTCCTTCGCCAATTCTCTCTTTCTCTCTCTTTGTCTCTTCGCTCGGGCGGTATTAATTTACACTAAAGAGGGCGTACACCTACTACACACCTACACCTCTACGTTGGTATTTTTCGCGCGCGCGCAATACCTTTGCGCATGCGCAGGTTTGTATTAACTGTGCGAGGGGTGTGTGTGTGTGTGCGAGATGACATCTACCAATAATATAAAGTAGGCTGTGCCATTATACAGGTGGATATGAAGATATGCTATGCATGCCGGTTAATTAATGGCATAAAAAGTACGTTGCTGCCTTTTGGTTCTGTACTGATTTAGCCTCTTTGAGTTGATCTTATGCAGCAGCAGAGACTAATGGCTAGCACCATCAGGAGAGTCTGCACGGAAAAAGAGTGAGACAATAATGAAAGAGAGAGAGTGGTAGTAAAAGACAATGTGTGAGAATGGGAAACACAAGGATAAAGGGCTCAGTCAGCTGACTCAGCTCATGCTCACTTCATAATGAACAAGGAAAGAAGGAGAGAGTGTCAGTAAAAATGAGAAAGAGAAGGGACAGAGAGTATTCAAAAAGAGAGAGGCTGAACTCATGGTCACCTCAATAACGGCAAATGCGATTCCAATGACTCCAATCACCAGCATCACAGCTCTAACGTTCTTCTCCATCAGTGCTATGCATCCCTGACGACAGAGAAACAAGAGAATAATAAGGACAAATTCATGTAATTGTCAGTAGAGACTGTAAAAAAGGAAACCACAGTATTAATAATGCAACATTATTCTACCAAACTTTGTGTTAAACACCCTTATTAACATTACTCTTTTACTGCATCATTATGAATCATAGACAGTAGAACATGAGAAGGGGCAGGGGTGTTATTATGAAGGAATGATCCTTTCGTCTAATCTCTGTCCAGATTAGCCAGCTATAGTGGTAACATTGTCTTTCCAGGCATTAGCCAGTTATTATGAGATTAGTAAAGTAGAGTAGTTATTTTGAGAGCATACGTCTTTCCAGGCATTGTAGGTGATTCTGGTACCGATGGAAAACTTTGCACATTTGCTGTTGCTGAGATCACATGAGCAGCCGCCGGGAGGAATTCCGTTGTTGTTGGTAACTGCTTGCTGATTGAGGTCAAACCAGTCGGTGCTCCCGTCCAGACCACAGCATTTGAACTGTGTGTGTGTGTGTGTGTAATAATGTGTGGAACCCCTTGTAATTAATTAACAATTTGATCATCTCTGTAAAGTATAAAGTGAATCTGGCAGTACGTATATAAAGGATACATTAATTAGAAATGGTACTAATTATAATGGGTATAATACCAGTCTCACTCTTTGTTTGGAGAGAAGAATGAGTAACTAGATAGCTTTTACTCACCACGTCTTGGACATTTTCGACGGCATTGTTGGTGTCTTTCTGGTAGTCAGGGTCATCCTTATCGACCCGATAATCCTCAATAGCACTCTTCATGTTGGTCCTCAATTCCTTAGTCTGAATGTATATGGGTAAGATGTATATAGTCGATCATTGATCTAAAACGCACGTTTTACCAACAAGATTTTTCACAGTAAAGATATATGCCATAGAGAGAAGAGTATCGTGGGTTCGAATCCAACCCTGGGCAGCTCTATCTCCCTTTTTTCTTTGAAAAAGAACAGTCATCCTTGGTATAGTTGACTTGTTTGCTATATATGCCTTTGCCTTTCCACCTCACCTTGCTGTTGTCGTATATACGCTGATATCTTTCCTCTTTGACATACACTTTTGATACGACTCACAATGTCGTTTCTGTAGACAAATGCGAGGACAGCAGCTGTGATCTCTAGAATTATGACCAGCAGCACTGCAACTGTGTACTGTGGGAAGAAAGAAGGAAGAAATCATTACCATCATTATTGACTATATGTACAACTGTGATTCACACGCCATTCTATTTCCATGCAACGATTTGCACGAATGTTCATTGCACAGACCCTGGCTGCATTCTACCAATCCTTGGAACCAGGAGTGAGTTTTAGTGGAGGAACAGAGAGGGCGGGAGTATATAGAGGAGAGAGAGAAGAGAGAGGGAAGGAGGGGAGAATGTCCAACAGTTTACGTAGCACAAATACTTGTGTGAAAACAACATATACGGTAGTCAAATTGTCAGTCTGGGACATAGCTACAATCTCACAGAGTTTCCTGCCCGCCATATTATGATAATTATGATGCAAATTTCAGGAGACTTTCATAAGACGGGATTTGCATGCAAAGTTGCATCCATGTGTATGTTGGGCTTTAGCTACTACTATATATGGAACTGGTCCCCTAATTTTTTTATCGTAAAGTTCAGCATCATACTTTCAACTTTCGGTCCTTTTCAGTCATTCAATCTCTCTGTATATGTATATATCACACACTGACTGACTTACTACGATGAGCACAGGTCTCCACATGCCCCAGGCTCCACAGATCCCGACGGCAGCTATGACAAGAGTGATAGCCCCGGCAGAGAGTAGAACAGCTGCCGCCGAAATAGTATTGTCTCCGGTGATGACATCATAGTCTCCCTCTTTACCCACCACCAGACCCCATATCCCTATGCCCGTGGTCACAGCTCCTAGAGCCTGCGAGAAAGGGAGACAGGGGGAGAAGAGAGGGATAGGGGTAAGGAGGGAGGAGGGGGAGAAGTGATGAAATACAGAGGGAAGAGAAAAAGAAAGGGGTGAGTATATAAGAGAGGAAGAAAAGAGAAGGGAGAGAGGGAGAAAAAAGAGGGTATATCCAGACAAAAGGAAAAGAAACTGCAAGCTCTTTTCAATCAAGTATAAAAACGGCAATACTTTGGCAATAGAGGGAAAATCTCTTTAGAGAATCGGGCCTGAGACTTTTATATTGCACGTGTACTACAGCTCTTGCAAATAAAGAAACACACATTTGGCAGACGACCAAAGGCAAGTCCATATAAAGTAAATATTACAGCCATGACATCACACGTTTGTCTACGACATTCTGCCACACCGAGTCGAGTGAATTATTGTACTTACCACACTTTCCGTGTCACACAGCCTGGACTAAAGTGTCTGAAAAAGGTATTATAGCTGATCACCAGGCTGGCCACGAGCCCAGATGATTCATGCAGCTTTTTGGCACCAACAGAGCATTGCTATGCCTCCCCTCTACATTGTTCCCATACCTCTAACGTCTTATATATAATATGTAGCTACAGCCTGATATTTCCCTTGGCTATTTCCTATACTATTGGCTATGATCTTTTCAAAGGTAGCTATGACATGTATATGTAACTGTTCAAAAAGTAAGTAGGTAACAGAGTGCTTTGCTAATCAAACGCTCACTAAAACAGTAAGATTTTTCGCAGCACGCTACACCTTAATGTCGTGTATGATAACACCCAATGATACTTTACTATTGAAGTAAAAGATGGTAGCTAATACGCTCGTAAACACAGCCGAGAAATGTACTACATTTGTTACGAGCGTACTAGCTACTATAGGCTGACGTGAGAGATCTTACCAGAAAAGACGAAGTTACAGATGACAAAGAACCATCGCACGCAGTTGGTTCCCGGTCCGTAGGGTGACGAAGCCATCTAGCGCGACCAAGAAAGAGTTCTGGCAACTGGGAAGGAGAGCTTGGATTCGCACTGTGGGTCCTGCGCATGCGCAAAGCACAGCGCGTAAAGTGCACGCGCGCGCATGAGCGGCTTGACCCACTTGATGTCACTTTTTGCATCTACGAATAAATCCTACTGCTGTACCAGTCCATACGCATAGTTATCAGTCACAGGGATTTTGCTCTCGTCCCTTGCACCAGTATTCCCCTCTCCAACGGCTGTAGTAGAGGCGTATTCAACATTGCCTTTCAACTGATCGTCTGCTGGAGTTATGCCATAGGCAACATTTTCAGTTGTGGTTGGCGGCTTCCTCATCCTTCGTCTCAGACAAACTATCACGGATGTAAGGATGATGGCTCCAGCTAAAAGCACAATGATCAAAGAAACACTCACACCTACACTTATAAACACTCCATTTCCTGTTGCCCCCGTTGATTGTGTAGGTGTTGGTTTCATTGTGGTGGCTTTCGGCAGTTGAATTCCTACAGAACTGGAGAGCGTTACGGAATGTTCAATTTTCAGTTCTCCAATACAAGATGATGGTGGTGTAATCTGCAGCAGTAGATAGTATAGTTAACTCAGTTATCAAACGTACTCTAGTGTAACATACCATTGGTACTGGGGTAGGGGCTCTCACTGCAATTCAAGAATAGGAGAGAAATAAAATTATACAAACTTGTATGATAATATATATAATAGTTCCACTGAACATCCTAATGTCAGAAAATTCGTTGGAGTATAGTAAGGCTCATAATTATTAGCAAACTATACCACTGCCTATAGCCCCAAGAGTATGTTGATCCGACGTATCTTTTATCTGTAAGTTGTGTGTACATAGGGTCTAGTCTAATCAGTCTCTATCTTCAGTGATCTCATGGACTGAGCCCTTACGACCCCACTCTATGTAAACAAGTATACACAACAAAGGTATATACCTATTTCCACGGACACGAGGGGGTAATAGGATGCTGTTGACAGTGAAGGCTCATTGTTCTGTCTGTCTAGCTCTTCATAAGGAGATGATGTGGCGGAACTGTCAGTAGAACGGTAGTAGACTTTGGGATTGTTACTGTTGTCATTCTCAGATGAGAGACGAAGTCTGGAAGGGGAGTATGAGGGTGTAAATATTCCCATAACATCCCCTGATTCAACTGGTATTGGTGCAAATTTGGTGTATTCATAAATTCTATTAGCTCTCATATTAAAAGGAAAAAAGACGTAAGTTCCGCTTATTTTCCGATATGTGTCACTTCCAACATTTCTCCAGACTTGAAGCTCAGGATAGAGGTATGCACTAGCACTAGAAGTCCAATCAGCTCCAACGATCCATTTGGTAATCAACCCATTACACGTGATCTTTATCTCTGGTGAGATCTGCTGACGTTGACTGTTGTATTCGATGCCATAGGTGCCATCCACACCCAGAAGTAGCCTTATTCTCTCCACACTCACAAAACCTCTCACACAATCTGTAGAATCTGTAAAAAATATTTACCAGTCATTCATAACAACAGTCATCATAGCTACTATAAAGTCAGCTCACTTGTGATGGCATTAACAAGTATTTGATATCTGGTAGACATTGTTCCCCAAGGTAGGTAGAGGTTACTGGCAGGGCTCGAACCAATGTAGAAATAGCCAGTTTGATTTTTCCTTTGTCCACCATCTTCAAATCGCAATCTCAGCTGACTCTGGGAAGAATGGGGTTGGTAATAACCAAACACGTCGCCAGCTTGGAAGTCAGGGGAGCATGGAGAGGGGATACTTAGAGAACTCCGAGGTGATCCTGTCAGTTATGATTGTAGTGTATCCAACTTTAGTGTAGGCTCCTGGATCCCCAGTAGGTCTCCATATCTGTAGCTCAGTAAACTCTCTGTCATCCTCTCCCACTGAGCTCCAAACACCCAGCCCTCAATACTGCCACTGCACGTGAACGACTTCTGGAATATTCCCTGATAGTTCTCACTAGGGATCAAACTGCCATCATTGTCCAGCAAGTCGTCCATTCTGTCCACACTCATAAACCCACTCGTACAGCCATCGCCTGAAAATGATATATATGTAACTACAACGTAGTGTCGGCAACTATTCGCTAGCTAATTAATATTATATATATACCTTCTTGTTGTCTGGCAAGGTTTCGCATAGAAGAGCGAGAGCACACGCCTGCAACACAACGCAAACTACCGTCACTTCATCACTGACACTCCGTCAAAGGCCGACCTAGCCTTTGATCCGGATCCCTCGTCCGAAAAAACTCCCACGCGTAATTTTAGCGTACGGAGCATGCGCGCGTAGAGGGGTGTCCGCGCATGCGTGCGGGATTGCGCGCGCCTGCCTTTCTTGTTACGCTGTTTTATGTAACTAAGCGCATGCGCAGCGTGGACTACACGAGCGACGGTGTCAGCCAGTATAATAGCGTGAGTATCAACGGGGGCACATATTCTTCACTAGTTTGCTGGGAAGAGCGTTACCAATGCGCTGAGAGGCCAGCTAATAAGGCCATTTTGAAGATTGGCAACCTCACAGATTGCAAGCATCATGATCGCGAAAACTCACACCAGAATATTTCCACCCATTGTGGCACACCCACTCATGTACTCAAGTAGTGATTATTAAACTTTAACATAATTATTATTGTGTATGATTAATGATTGTATGTGAGCCTAAATCAATAAAAAATCACTAAATCTAACAGTTGTATTAATATAGGCAGTGTCTGAAAAAATGGCAGGTGGCAAAGAGAGAAGATTATGTTTTGTAGTTGCTATGGCGACTGGTTGCCTAGACGACAGACTGGCGGTTGGCGGAGTAGATACAGCAGCAGAGACCAAACGCCATCACCAGCAGAAGAATCTATTAATAATAAACATAATTTCATCATCATCACTGCGACTGGGCTTGTGTAAGGCCGATGACATCGTTGCAACATTATTATGGCTAATTACTGAGATAAATTGCAGGGGTTTACCTCGCATAACGACAAAGACAATGGAGATAACACCCACTGCAATGCCAACTGCTTCCAAATTGTCTTCCAGTTTCTGGGCACATCCCTGAAAATGGAAGGAAATGGTGATGAGGTAATAGCTACTAAAAATAGCACAAAACACGCAATTACAGTGATCAATAGTTGTTAATCTTTCTCTATTCACTTTGCTGTTGCTAGGTAACAAGGAGTAAGTATGGGAAGGCAAGGAAAGCAAGGAAACACTAATAATAGGCAACGATTACCTATTTTTAGAAGCTTTCCTAGCATTCACTTAGCTACATTTGGCTCTTAGTCACAGCCCTGTGTGTCAGGGAAATTCCAGAGCCCTGCTAAATAAAGGCTGCTAAAAAAAGAACTTGGGGTCTTCCAAAAATAGCTGCATACTTCTGCCCATTAATGGATAGGGACTATTGTTCAGACACCATACCATTGAATTTGATATAGACCTCATAAATTCGATGCCCCTTGGAAGTTTTAAACAAAATTATCTGTGGTCACTTGTCTATTGCTAAAATGTGATGCATAAAATTTAGTTTTCCTTGGCAGTTAATAATGAGCACATAAATACACGTATGCAGCATTTTACTTACATCTTCCCAGGCTCTGAACGTTCCGTAGCTTATACATCCGTCTTCATCGGAGCAGATACAGGACGGTGGCGGCGCGTTCTCGTTGAGACGGAACACCGTCGGGTTTAGACGCTGCCAGTCTGTCGCATTGTCCACTCCACAACAATCGAACTAGAGAGAGAGAGAGAGAGAGAGACAGAGAGAGATTTTTAGGAAACTGTTGCGATTTCACTTTGAGAAAGCTTGCCACATCAAAACATGTTGTCCTGCTGCCCTCTTCCATGCAAGAAATTTGCAAAGTCACTTTTTTTTAAGTTTCCTACAATACTATACACAGCTGGGTGATATGTAATCTTGGGTGCGATACGTCCAGTGCCACACCCGGTGACATCCAACAGCTAAACCATAACAAAATCATCGATTTTCCGATTCTCAAATCCTACAAACTGGTAGGTAGGTCCGCATCAACTCACTGTATCTTGGACGTTGTCCACGGCACTGTTGACGTCTTCATCGTAGCCTTCAGATGTGTCGTTGAAACGATAGTCAGTGACCGCGTCTTCCATTCTCTCCCTTATTTCATCGCTCTAAAAACGGACACACAAGACGACAAAAGTCAACTTTTACTACTATTGCATAGCTACATAACACTTGGGTCTTGAACGTAAGTAAGTGTGTAAGAAGTGCTGGCACGGATAGCTTTCTTCGATTGGTTACATCTTTAACCCTTTGGACGCCATGGGTATCTCCTTAAATTTGATGTATAAAGTATCAGCGCCTAGTATTATTACCCCATATAAATTCTTATGGACTTATAGAGCCTCTGGACACATTACTTTTATGTGTCGGTGGCTGGCTAAGTGTTAAGTCGAAACTGATTACAGTGCTCCCATGCTATTTGTTGTTAAGCCCAAAGCTTCTTTTCATTAGCAGACTTTCACATTATCAGGACAAGCATGTGTGTGTGAGTGAGAGTGTGTGTGAGTGAGAGTGTGTGTGAGTGTGAGTGTGTGTGAGTGAGAGTGTGTGTGAGTGTGAGTGTGTGTGAGTGAGAGTGTGTGTGAGTGTGAGTGTGTGTGAGTGAGAGTGTGTGTGAGTGTGAGTGTGTGGACTGCGTAACTTACGATGGTGTCCACAAACACGAAAGCCAGAATGGCAGCCACAAACTCCAGAATGATGATAACCACCAATGCTATAATGTACTGTGAGTGGAGGAAGAAGATAGAGTGAAAGTAACGCATGGCCTGATCGAAAGTTTTTACTATCTGGTATGTACGTTTGACCTCAACAGATGGTGCTCAACACAGGGGAAGGATAGGGAAGAAGGATTAAGGGAGGAGAGGAAGGTAAGGTGAATAAATAGAGAAATCCAAGAGCTAGCTGCCCATCATTTCGGGCCCACCTCTGCGCTCTCAGAAAGTGGGTCTCGTTAGCCTCCTTGATTACCCCCAACCTACCCTCCATTATATATCGGTTGGGAAAGAGAGAGAGAGAGAGAGGGAGAAAATGGAAAGTGTGTGTTAGCTTTTGGATAGAAAAAGAGGAGAAAGGATAAGAGGGAGTGAGGGAGGTGAGAGAGAGAGAGGGAGAGTGACTTACAATTATAAGAAGAGGCCTCC
>CASHTH010004325.1:0-14900 GCA_030341885.1 Geodia barretti
AATACGAAGTAGTGCTGTGTTAAGCTCAATTTGTCCCCAGGATTGTCAACACGGCATAGAACATCTATCCATCAGCTAGTAGTCGTGGCGGTTTGAGGGGTCGTTTCTGGGCATTTGGCTGATCTTTTTCTCTTCATCCACACGGAATCCACAGCCGAAGATCACAAAAAAGACTATTAAGCTCAATTACCCTGAGGATTTGCACTGTGTGCGACACTCCCTACGACTACATAGTCATAGGAGCGTAGTTCAGGGGCTTTGTTTTGTGGGTGTCGGGCTTTTATCGGCTTCCACTGTCCTAGTCCAAACATGTACAAAGTTAGCAGAGTAGTCCTTGAGGAGTGCACTTCAATCGCCACCCACACAGCGTAGAGTCAGGTATTGAGGGTCGGTTGGGGTGAGGGTGGTCTTTTAAATCTCCCACTTCATAGCGAACGAATACCGAAAGCTCTGGCTCACTTGATCCAGTCGAGCAATTCCCGTGCGTGCCGCCACACGGGGGGGGGTGGGGGGAGTAAAAAATGTTGTCCCACCTGCCACAAATCTCACCTCCACTGTACACTCCTGCCATTCACTGCCCAAATGTTGAATGGCTATTTTCCTTCCCCCCCCCTCCCATTGTTTTTTCTCTTTTTTTCTCACTTATCCCTCCCTTCCCCTACCTTCTTTATGCTCCTTTACCTTTCTTGCGTTCGAGGTTTCTTGTCCTCCCCTGCCTCCTCTAACCCTTTTCCCCAGGTTCTTCTTGCTCTCCACGTCTTTCAGGCTTATCTCTTTTATCTCTCCCGTTTCCTATTTTTCTAATTCCTTCGGATTTGATGGCTGTCTTCATGAGATACTCTCATACTCCAAAAAACCCTTCACTGGCCCACGCGGTGATTGAAAACGGAACCTTTCCCTTCAAACCTCTCCGCAGGTGTGTCCATATTGCTGTGGGCGTCTTTTCCGTGGACCTTTGGGCGAGCAGAGAACTCTGAACAGCATCACACACTGTATATACCAACATCGAGAGAGGAATTCAAACGATGCCAATGACTTATGACATTTTGGGGCATAAAGTTTTCTAGAACTTTTAGCAAGATAATGGAGGAAAGGCTGGCAAACTATCCATCCTGAATACCTACAATATAGTTGAGAGAATGGGCAGTGCAAAGCCCCTAGGAAGTTACGCAAAATTGGGCTTGTATTTATGTGCACGGAAAAGGAAGGCGACAGTCCAAAATCCTGAATGATGGTGGAAAATAACTCTAAATTGTTCTTACTTTTCCAGGGCTAAAACAGAATGCAGTATATGCAACCAACTGACGCATTCTGATACCTCGAGTGGAGCAGGAGAAACGCGTGGCAAATAGTCATAGAAATATACCGTACGCGGTTGGAAGGGAGAGGCAAAATCAATTTGAGAGGGGAAAGCATTGTTTTTCTTCGAGAGGGAAGCATTGTATTTCTTCGGAGAGGGAGAGCATTTGTTTTTCTTTCGTAGAGGGAGAGCATTTGTTTTTTGCTTCGGAGAGGGAAGGCATTGTTTTTCTCTTGGAGGGGAAAGCATTGTTTTTCTTCTTCGGAGTAGGGGAAAGGCCTTGTTTTTCTTCGGAATGGGAAAGCTTGTTTTCTTTCGGAAGAGGGAAAGCATTAGTTTTTCTTTCGGAGAGGGGAAAGCATTGTTTTTTCTTTCGGAGAGGGAAAAAGTCTTGTTTTATCTTCGGAGAGGGAGCCTTAGTTTTTCTTTTCTTAGAGGGAAAGCATGTTTTTCTCTTTTTCTCAGTTTCCTTCGGAAAGAGGAGGAAAGCATTGTTTTTCTGCTGCGGAGAGGGGAAAGGCGGCATTGTTTTTCTTCGAGAGGGGAAGGCATTGTTTTTCTTTCGGCGAGGGAAAGGCCATTAGTTTTTTCTTCTTTCTCAGGAGAGGAAGCATTGTTTTTCTATCGGAGAGGGGAAAGCAATTGTTTTTCTTTTCGGAGAGGGAGAGCATTGTTTTTCTTCGAGACGAGGGAGGCATTGTTTTTCTTCGGAGATGGAAAGCATTGTTTTTTTCTTCGGAGAGGGAAAGCATTGTTTTTCTTCTTCGGAGAGGGAAAGGCAATTGTTTTTCTTGCGGAGAGGGAAAGCTTGATCATTTTTTCTTCGGGTAGAGGGGACAGTCACTAGTTTTTTCTTCGGAGAGGAAGGCATTGTTTTTCTTCGGAGAGCGGAGAAAGCATTGTTTTTCTTCGGAGAGGGGAAGAGCATTGTTTTCTTCTTCTGAGAGGGTAAAGCATTGTTTTCTCTTGCGGAGAGGGGAAAGGCATTGTTTTTCTTCGGATAGGGAAGCAAATGTTTTCTTCGGAAAGAGGGAAAGCCTAGTTTTTCTTTCTGAGAGGGGAAAGAGCTTGGATTTTTCTTCGGGAGGGAAAGCATTGTTTTTTCTCATTCGGAGAGGGGAAAGGCATTGTTTTTTTCCTTCGGAGAGGGAAAGCATTGTTTTTTCTTCTTTCGGAGAGGAAGCATTGTTTTTCTGTGGCGGAGAGGGAAAGTGCATTGTTTTTTTGGCTTGCGGAGAGGGAAAGCATTTGTTTTGCTTCTTCGGAGAGAGGGAAAGCATTGTTTTTTTTTTTTTTTTTCGTAGAGGGGAACACTAGTTTTCTTCTTCGTGAGGGAAGCACTATTTTTTCTTCGGAGAGGGACAAAGCATTGTTTTTTAATTTTTTCGGAGATGGAAAGGCAGCTAGAATTTTTCTTCGGAAGGGAAATCTTGTTTTTCTTCGGAGAGTGAAGGCATTGTTGTTCTTGCCTATCGGAGAGGGGAAGCATTGTTTTTCTTCGTCAAGAAGGGAAGCATTGTTTTTCCTTTCGGAAGGGGAAGGGGCATTGTTTTTTCTCTTCGGAGAGGGAAAGAACAGCTAGTTTTTCTTCGGATAGGGGAAAGGCATTGAGTTTTTCTTAGGAGAAGGGAAGGGCACTAGTTTTTCTTCGAGAGGGAAAAGCATTGTTTTTCTTCGGGAGAGGAGGGGAACACGTTGAAAAAGCTCAACAAAAAACTTTGGACTTGTATATACCATGGGTCTCAAATCGCCTCCCGCTCACAATATACCACTGTATAATTGACGTGCAGCTCGATAATAAAAAAAAACCTTAATGGAAAATGTCTCGTAACATGCATTCAGTGTAGGTGCTCACGTCAAGCAGTAAGTGGAGGGAAGTAGGACATGCAGGCGTTTTACGGCAACTGGACAGAATGTCCTCGCATCTGCCACGAGATAAATCTTGGCTTTAGCTTCCCTCAACAGCTCTTGGCCAGCTATGGCGAGAGACCGGCAAGGGAGGAAAAAAGGTTTGTACTCCTCGGCGCTGAAGGAGAAAATAAAAAGAAAAATTGGCATTTTCTATTATTCACCCCCAGCGTCACCCTAAATTTTATGCACACCCTTCGTGCACTTGCATCGCAGTAAGGTGTTTGACACACACAATAACGTGATAGATGAGAGGTGATGACCTGTAGTCTCATGAGGTTAGTACTGATAGAGGTTCTGAGCTCTCCTCAGAGTGGGCGAAGTTCGTCGTGCGTGAGGCGGTTGGTAGAGACCTGCAATGTGAGTCTTCTTCCCACCTCCTCCCCCTCCTCCTCCCACACTCACATCTCCACCACCCTCACCAGCTTCACCTTCTATCTGGCATACATGTGAAAAGAGCAACCTCTCAAACTATACGTAGGACAAAGGTCAACGCAGGAGGCACACTCTGAGCTAAATCCTAATTCGCCATCCACATCCAGGTTCTACCTACCTGACTTGCACTACCTTCCTGTCTCTTCCTCCGTACTCCGTCCGTTTTCAACCTCTGTCCTCAATTTCCATCCCTCCTCTTCGGCGTCTCGTTCAGCCGCCGCTTTGTTCGTCGATCGCCCCACTCTGTCTTCTAACCCCTAGACAAAGCGTAGGAAATACTTACTCTACAACTCGCGAATGCTTTCTCCAGCCATGAGTTTATTCTCATGCGTCTGAATAAGACCAGTTACCTCCGAGCCTCGTGAGAGAAGAGATCTAGTCTTCTTTCTCTTCGGCATCTCCAGTTCCCTCTCTTACACACGCGCTCAACGAAACATACACGTGGTGGGTGCCGACGGGTTAATTTTGCTTGCGCATGCGCGGTAAAAAGGCGGAAGCTCAGTAGACACACATTAACTTCACAAGACACAAGAGATGGTATGCAGATTTAGAGGTAACTAGCGTCCAGTCTCTCCATGATATCTGTCCTTCTCTTCTCCGTGTAAGATTTTCTATAGTCAGCCAGGAACTCAATGGCCCTTATCCACCTGCAATAAAAAGTAGCTATGCTCATCGCTCTTGTCTAACTAGTACATCAGTATTGTCTTACTTTCTCATAGTTGGCTGGTCGATGGCCTGTAGCTGGAAAGTCCTGCCCTCGCAATGGACGATGAATGTGCTGCAGTTTTTGTCCTGCTCCTCAGGACAGACTTCATGTACCCCCACACCAGTCATATCTAGTGAACTGTTATACGACCAAAAGTGTGATTAATATTATTATACCCTGCAAACACAACAGTTGATACAGCCAATACTGCGTATGTGCTTGGAGTGGTAAGATAGTTGTAGTGTATAAGCTATTGCTGAACCAACTGTCCATGGACGTAATGCTGCAGTATGCTTGGGAAGTGGTAGATATTGTATGTATTAAGCTATGCTGAACCAACTGTCCATGACGTAATGCTGCAGTATGCTTGGGAGGTGATAGATATTGTATGTATTATGAACCAACTGTCCATGACGTAATGCTGCAGTATGCTTGGGAGGTGGTAGATATTGTATGTATTAAGCTATGCTGAACCAACTGTCCATGACGTAATGCTGCAGTATTGCTGTTCGTGAGATATTGTCATGTATTATGACCAACTGTCCATGACGTTAATGCTGCAGTCATGCATTGGGAGGTGGTACGATTTGTATGTATTATCTGAGACCAACTGTCCATGACGTAATGCTGCAGTATGCATCTGGCGCTGTAGATATTGTATGTATTAAGCTATGCTGACCAACGTCCATCTGACGTAACTGCTGCAGCTATGTACTAACGGATGTGTACATGTTCGGCAGGTGGTATATATACTTTGTATGTGGTAGACTTTGTGCTAGAAACACAATTAGAATTGCCTAACAAGTCATTGTCATTGTGTGTGCAGCTAAGCATAGCAGCAGCATTGCTGACCCTTGTGCCTGTGAGGCGCACGGGGTCAGCATTGCCTAACAAAGTCATTGTCATTGTGTGTGCAGCTAAGTATAGCAGTGGCATTACTGACCCTTGTCCCTGTGAGGCGCACGGAGACTTGTAGTAGTATATCTTGCTGCCTTCCACGCGGAAGAACCGCCGTCTCCATACATTAGCAGTGACTCCTCTCACCCCACGCTTGAACAGCCAGCCCTGGATCTAAATGAGCAATTTTGCACCCTATCATTGCTTCACCGTACATGATTGACGCTGTATTAAGGGGTTACAGTGAAACCTCTGAATAAATGACACTTTGGGGGCATGCGAACACTTTGGACGCGTGTCCTTATCAGAGGTAAGTATGAGGCAGAACCAAGTGTCCCTTATTCAGAGGTAAGTATGAGGCAGAACCAAGTGTCCCTTATTCAGAGGTAAGTATGAGGCAGAACCAAGTGTCCCTTATTCAGAGGTAAGTATGAGGCAGAACCAAGTGTCCCTTATTCAGAGGTAAGTATGAGGCAGAACCAAGTGTCCCTTATTCAGAGGTAAGTATGGGGCAGAACCAAGTGTCCCTTATTCGGAGGTAAGTATGGGGCAGAACCAAGTGTCCCTTATTCGGAGGTAAGTATGGGGCAGAACCAAGTGTCCTTTATTCGGAGGTAAGTATGGGGCCGAACCAAGTGTCCCTTATTCGGAGGTAAGTATGGGGCAGAACATAGTGTCAACCTTTTTCGGAGGTAAGTATGGGGCAGAACCAAATGTCCCTTATTCGGAGGAGTATGGGCAGAACCAATGTGTCCTTTATTCTCTTATTAAATTGTTGCACATATACAGAATGGTAAAGAGGAATAATATTACCTCATGCTTGCGTGAATTATTTTGTGCTCATTCTCCAGTTTCGTGACTGTTTCTTGCAACTTTTTCACCTGTGACAAAATAGAGTAATTAATGTCTGGAGAAGCTGCTATAATCTCACAACCAATAAACCACTTGTTTGTTATACTAACAATAGAGATAGCCATATTTCTACTCTTTTGGGAACTTTGCACATTTGACAGCATACCATGCTGTTCATCTCTTCCCAAGGTCTGTGTGAGCTGTCAGTGATGGTGGGAAGGGGAGAGGGGGGCGGAAGGGAGAGGGGGACACGCTGCTGTTCCTCTGGATGATGGTCCAGACTTGACTCGATGCTGGCACGATGCTTTCTCCCAAACAATTTTTTCCTTCCGTTGTCCTTTTTGGGCTTTCCTGTCGACTTGCTCGCTGCTTCAGAACTTGTGGTTGTATCAGGACTGGATTTGTGTTTGAGCTCACGGCCGGGTGAGGAGGAACGAGAGGTGGAGGGAGATGGTGAGGGTAGAGGATGACGGACGTGGATTGGGGAAAGAAGGGGGGAGCAAGCGGGGACGAGCAGCGGGGACGAAGAGAACCGGGGGAAAAAAAATGAAAAAAAGGGAACAAAATGGGAAAACACAAAACAGAACAATGAAAGAAAAAATGAAAATTTATATACCATCAAATTGAAAAATTATTGAAGCCGATGCGTGTGAGGCGGATGGCAGGATTCGTGGGACAGGGGAAGGTCCAGGGGTTGGGGCTTCCTGTACGGTGGGGGGGGGACCTTACTAATGAAGAAAACATGAGGAAACCCCCCTTTATATAGTGAGAAAATGGCACATTAGCTAAATACTTTTGATAATCATTTAGGGAAATTCCTTGTACTTGGCACCTATTGTATTGAAATATGAACATTATTCGAAACCAAGGATATTCGTTATACTTGACAATGTAGATGCCATGAATGTGAAAATTCTCCTTAAACTAAAGGCTAGGTTGACATTGGCCCCGTCGGGCACTTGCCGATATGCCTGTCGCAAGATAACTCCATTCTAACTGCGGGACCACGAGACGCGGCGGCACGGCGGGCAGAGAAATAATTGTGAGCCCAGCCTAGTTAAATCCTTGACTGCGATCATTGTTTTGTTAATGACAGGTGGCCCGAGAATATATATATATTTCTATCTATACTCACATTCATTTGAAATGAAACATGCCAAAGCTATATAGCACACTTTTTTAGACACTACCTGGAAGTACCCTATACTCATCCTGTGAGAGTCATTTAGACAGACTCCAAACACAATCCCTGTCACAAGCCGCATATTCGCAGGCGTGCTGACCTAAAGGAGACCCTGCATCTCTGCATTCTTACTGAAAGTCACTCACATGTGATGAGTTGAAACGGTAACACTACGCATCACTGACACGTAAAAACACGTGAGTGTGTACATAAGAATTGGGGTGTATGCGGGTAACTTTTGTTCAACACCACATGCTATTTGAACGATATAGAAACCACATGACGATGCAACAAATAGATTAGCATTAAGACTCAGCCTGATATTATCATGTAGCGCAACACTCAATAGCTCATCAGCTAGAGCACATAGATACCCTGATTCTGCAAATTCGCTACATAGTGCCCACTTGAGTTCACACTAGATCTACGTACGGGGACGTTCTCCTAAAGGAAATGCGGGATTCTCGACCTCATCACAACACTATACTGTATCAGACCAAGACAGAAGAGAAGACACGTGAACATCAATCTGTCTACATACCATCTTACACTCACCTGCGCACTCCTGGTCTAAATTAGGAGACACACGAGTTTATAACGCTCACAATGTCAATCGCGGGGTGGCAAGACAAGACCGCCTCTGACTACGATCGCATCTCCATGCTCATACACCACCTACCTTGATTCCTACGACTCTGCTCCACCCGTCTACTCACCGACTACCTATCTCATCCATCGGTCTGTCCTATCGCTCTCACGCTGATCACTCCGTGACAGGACATCTGAGCTTCTTTCCCATTACCTTACACTGTGTCAGTTGTGCACCTACAAACGTGTACTTCTGCATCTTCTAAATTACACTGCACGGTCCTAGACCCGAGACGGGTAGAGACCGGAAGGGCACCTCTAAGGTAAATCACTCTCAGGTGCGAGTACAGAGGGAGAGAGGGAAAGCGGTAAATCATGCTGTCGATCCCGGTAGAGAGAGGGAGACCGAGTAAGGTAAATCGACTTGGAGTCGTCTACCCGCAGCGTAGCCCCGCCGAGAGTGGAAAGTAACATCACATGAGACCTCGGCTAGACATCTCTGACCCCTACTGGCTAGAGAAGCAGTGCGAGAGCGAAGGTAACTCAATCTGGAGGTTAGCCCGACCGAGAGACGAGAGGAAACGTCAATCAACTGTCTGTCAGGGTATCGAGAGAGGGAGAGACGCGCAAGGTAAATCACTGGAAGTAGAGAGATGGTACCCCGAGCGGAAAGGCTGAACCAATCACTGAGAGGTAGCAGAGCGAGAGACTAGACGAGAGTTATAACGAACGAGGTAAAAACCAGTAGTAGAGCGTGAGAGGGAGGGCCGAGGTGGTATGGGGAGGTAGCCGCTAACGTGTGCAGGGTATTCACCGTGTTCAGAGCAGTGTGTTTTTGCCTTGTGCTCGTGCTACCTAGTACTTTCAGTCTATCTAATATACCAAACAAGGGCCGACATTCTTTGGAAATGTGAACTAGTCACATGACCACTGTTACCAAAACAATTTTTGGTGTAATAATCGTTTGAAGGTGCGGGAAAATTTGTTGTGCTTACATTCCTTTGCCCCTCTTGAGTAGCTGAGACGAGAGGGTCATCCCCATAACCACCCGATCGACTTTATGCGATTCGTTGTGGAAAGTCATCTCCAAGGCATCCCTGCAATCAATAGCACATTATTATCAACATCCTCTAGTGAACGGTCACTGTTATTGAAGGTGACAATAATATGTCTTGCAGAAGCTAGGGGCCCCGAAAGACACAATGAAGTTTTTTCCAGACATAGAGAAAAGGATGTTTCTTCTATAATTGTATAATAATTATGCCAAGCAAAAAGGAAATACATCAGCAAGAGTGTAATGCTGACCTTGCATTCATATCCAGAGGGCTTGTGTATTCTTTGAGGTCGATTGTGAACGAAGCCAGAACTTTATTCCCTTTTTCACTTTGCTGTGAAAAAAGCAGGAATTGGGGCATTGTTGGCATGTTACTGTGGTTACACTCACGTCTTGTACGTAATATTTGTACTCCTTTTCTTCAAATCTGTCTCTGCCCTTCCCCTGTGAATTTTAGAGACACATGATCATATGACATCAGGTTATTAGGTTTGCCATTTAACTTTTGGACAAAGATTATGCGTGAATCAATGACCCATAAAATTGGAAATCAGTATAGAGTTTTCACTGCATTCCACGCATCGACCGACCAAGGAGGCGCACAGCAAGAGAATGGGACAGCTGTACTGTGTATATACCTTGTAGAGGGTGACAACAAGACCCACAGAGAAAGACGGTTTAAACTTCGCCTTCCCCGAAGCTCCATTGGGTCCTCGGTCTTCACTAGTGACCCATTTTACCTGTACAAAACATTACATATTGGTCGGTTTCACGATAAAAAACCTTGCTTATTCTCCAAACAATAAAGATAATGACTCTCACTGCTATAGCAACTTTATTAGCTACGATACACACCCAAAGTTGTGCGACCCCCTTACTTACGGGGATGGATTCCACTTTGCGATGGTTTCTGAACCACACGACTTTCAGCAGTGTCGGTCTCCTGCAGTATAAGAAACAATTTTCAATCGAGGCTGCCGATATAATATATATACCACGATAATCAATGAGCCAGGGATGTTAGCTAGCTTACCATGTCCCCTTGCATTCCAACGCGATGTACTCGAATTCGGAGGTAAACTGAAACTGGTACGCCTCCTTACCGAGACGTCTCACTCCCGCGAAGGCTTTCTGGGCGCTCATCTTGAACCTAGTCGAGTCTGACTTGAACTTCTATGCTACTCGCAGCTACGCCTGTCCCCCCACGGCGGTGCCATTATATCGATCGGGATCGCTCTACTGTGCGCATGCGTGAAGTAAACGTGAGATGACTTCCGCTTCCGCTTCCGCTTGCTGCTAGTACGTATAATTATTATACATACTCATCACACGGTGTACAAAAATAACAAGTCACTACTGCATTTTTACGTGAAGCTAAAAATGATGCACACTTGGACTCTACGCCTTGCAGCTCCAGTTTCAGGTCGCTGTCAGGGGTTTGGCTGTTGTTGCTGCTGAGTTCCACACTGTTCATCATCATATATCGCTGTAATAACATATATTATTAACAATGTCGTGTAACCAAACCACCATTTATGAAATTCACCTTTCATCTCACGTCCAACTGCTTCCAGTGCTGGCTTTGTCATGAGAGCTGTCAACAGTGTGTGAAATACATTAGGATCGGCAGAAATGCGTCGCTCCAGTGCCATTAAAATGACTTGAAGTCTTTGGTTGGCTGTTTCTGTTGTCTGTGTGGCCCTTTCACGCTCTTCGCGAGTAAGCAGCATGTTGCTGTAGAGCACTGGCACAAGACTGTCAGGGTCAACACTGTCTATGAAACGTTCGTAGCTCCTCGTGAGAGCTCTTGATGCAACAGACTTGGAGATGTCCCTGGATTTTGGAGGGACCACAGGACGAGCTGGGGCAGGTATCACTGGCAAATGACTGGCTGGCTCTACGGTAAAGAGAAGGATTATGAGGCAGTACAATACAGCAGCCATCAACACAATCCTTATACAGGACAACTATAGGAGTTTGACAGAACGCTTAAATTATTGCTGTGTCCCCATGCTGGGTGATGTGCTCAAAGATTTCCATGCTCTTGTGTACCTCTATACCACCTCACTATTGGATCTACCAATACAGCAGTATACTACAATAATTTTGTAGTAGATACTAGCTGCCCACAGCATTATCTCACACACTTTTCATACTCTGGACTCATGGTCCCACTGCATTCTTACAGACATGTGTACTACCTTTGCTGCTGCTGTTTACACTCTCTGCCTCAGACATTTCCGTGTCCACTCTCTGACTGGACAGAGCTGAAAACGAAACATTTTAGAAGGGATTTTGACAATGTATAATACCCTCTGTCCTTGGTTCCTTGGTGATAGTAACGAAGCTGTCTTTAGGTGTGACTCCTACAAATCCCACTCTCTGGACAAGAGCAGTGGGTGTGAGAGAAGGTATCATTTTCAGCTGCAGTTGAAAGACTGGGACTGCTTGTCCTCCATCATAGTCATCCAGTGCTTCTTTTGGGATCTGAACCATTAAACAATACTAATCACATGGCTAACACGTAAAGCCTTCACATAACTTTGGGCAGCCCAAATAAGAAACATTTCCTTACACAGAAAGAGGAGAGAGGACACAGACTCCAACCATCTTTGCTCCAGGTCTCCTCCGAAGTGTCCAGGTCCAGCGTGATCTGCTCTTTACCAGACATCAACTTTACCATTGGGACTACTGGACCTTCTTCAGCCCTTCGCTCCTTTATACAGCTGTCTTACCTTCTGCAGAGGGTTGAAAATTTCAGCATAATGAATATCCATCATTACTAGACTTTTACCTCCATGAGCAGCTCTTTCTTTAGAGTGACTGTTATGTGGGCCTCGTGTATGTTGAGCTGCTTTGGCACATAGTAAGTGCAAATGGCGTATTTAAGTGGCTTTTTCCTAACAATGTGAGCCAACAGAAGTGGCTAACATCGATGGAAGCCTCTCCAGACTCAGAGAAGGATCCTCTTGGTAGACGCTCAAAGATGTAAGGTGGCGTGTCTTTGGCAGTGTAGAAGGACAGTGCTGCTTCTTCATCATCATCATCCACACAGGCACAGTGCTGGAGGGTGATAGCGACGTTTTTGTCAAATTTCTCCACGGGGAGGATAGAGGGAGAGAGAGTAGACTCCACTGACAAGGACGCCCTCATCTGGAAACTGATAATCTCCCTTGAGACTGGCCTGGATGTACATCGTCGCTGGACCTCTGCTACTGATGGCACCAGCTGGAATGTCGACTTTGAACCCATGTCCTTTCCAGTCATAGGTTAGTGGCTCTTCTGGATGAACTTCTATCTTGGCGTGTGCAAATGCTAGGAAAATCCAAAACACAGGTGCAATTCTCAAAGTTATATATAGCAGGTAAGATTAAGATTAAGATGGTGAGATAAAAACAATCAATGGGAGTATTGAAAAGCACTTTATCAGGAGTAAGTTACCTGCCCACATGACATAGACATTGCATGTGTTTCTAGTGCGCCGAAAGTTTACACTTAAGGGCTGGGCCACTGCGATGATTTTCCAACACACACATTACAGCATGGTGACAGCACCATAGAAGGTGGCACAATTCGTACTACTAGGTAGGCTCGCTGTTGCTTCCTATGATAGGTTCCATCACTGTTTACTCCCTTTTATCCCGTTTTCTGCACACAACAGGATTAAGGAAGTCCTAGCCATACAATGCTGATTTGGGGATGGGGCTGTCACCAACTTTTTGTCAAACACAAAATATTTACATACCTTCTCTGCTGAGTGAGAGCAAATGAAGAGTGTCTTGAGCCTGGATGTTAGAGTTACCCAGGGTCTGTCTGTCTTCCAGCTCTCTACCATTGAATAGTAGTCGTTGTTGGTCTTGTGGTATTCCCTCCCTGTCTTGAATTTCAGACTTCACATCCTCAATAGTGTTATCAGGGTCGAAATACATATTGATGGTCTGGCCTGTTTATAAATGTCTTCATAAAAAGCTATCTCTCTCTTGGCGTACATAGCTAGTTCAATACATAGAGGGCTGTGAGATATTACCCTGTCCTGACACCATCTGCCGTTGAACACCACAGAAAAATATAGCAGTAGCATTCAGAATAATATTTATGTTTGGTCGACGCCTTTTATATGCCCACGCATCATGCTACAAGAAAATACCTACCTGTCATTGTCTTCACCAAA
The DNA here is from genome assembly GCA_030341885.1 of Geodia barretti. NCBI lineage: Eukaryota > Metazoa > Porifera > Demospongiae > Tetractinellida > Geodiidae > Geodia > Geodia barretti. Next base: position 13,095 of record CASHTH010004325.1, read on the forward strand.
AATCCCGCTCTACCCCCCCCGACAACCGAAGAAAAAAGAAAATAGTAGAATGATTCTCAATGTTATAGTCAATCAGGGTCCGTCCATCTTTCAGAGCTTGACCAGAAAATATGAGTACTAGTTTGTCTGGTCGTATTCCCTCCCTGTCTTGAATTTTATACTTGACAGCCTCAATGGTATCACTGGCCTCCACATCCAAAGTGATGGTACTGCCCATCGGAGTCTTCACAAATATCTGCATGCTGAGCAGGAGTGGATAGCATGGAGCCACAAAACGATACACAGAGATAGCCCACGCGCAGCGCGTAAACGCTGAACCATGCTTCGATCTCCATGGCGCTACTAGTTATGGACTTATAGATAATAGGCCATCCCTGTCTTGTCTACTACCATCTTGTCGCATTCACAGTAGCTACAATGTATAAGCTAACAAAAAGGTAGTAGCTAAACAATCAACCTTGTCGTCTAAGCTACTTTTTTACCTGACAGAGTCCGAACGAAAATTTGATGCTCCCGACCTGAACTGTGAATGAAACGTTATATTTTACTGTAGGCTGGGGTAGTTCTATAATAACCTGTAAGTTTGAGGACGCTCTGAACGACAACGGCGGTCGAGCGCAGCCAATGGCGTAGCTAGCTAGGGGTACGTGTGTGGGTGGGGCTCTGCCGAAATGCGCATGCGCGGCTTTGACCGTGCATGCCGCGCCCCACGCGCGCGTGCACGCGCGGCGGTATCCTGGCCTAGCCTAGGCCTAAGCCTTTGCGCTGGTGCACGTGCTTATGTAGCTACAGTGCGCATGCGTGAAGTAAATGTGAGAGGACTTCCGCTTGCGCTTGCTCGAGCAGTTGCTAATCAGTCATTACAGTGTACAAAAAATAATAGTAACTACAAGTTACTATACTGCAACACTACGTGAAGCTAAAAAATTATGCATGCTTGGAATCTACGTCTTGTAGCTTCAGTTTCATTTCCCTGTTGGGTGTTTGGTTGCTGCTGCTGTTGTATTCCCTGCTCTTCATCGTCATAAATCCCTGCAATAACATTAAAAGATGCGCCCAAATTGCGTGGGCGTCGATATTTTAGTTATTTTTTTCAATAGCATGGCTAAAACGCTCGTGAATTATAGTGAATTTTGGTACCTGTCTCGGATTTTTCACTCCTTGTTTTACAAGCTCATTAGCATATTCATATTCCTCCTCCATACATTCTCTATGGGAGAGAAAACCAGTGCGCGACTTCACCGGGAGCGAACGGTTCCTCGCCATTATGCGCAGTAGCGTTCTTTCCGCCTCCTACGGTACGCGCAGGCGTATTAAAGCCAGTTTCAAAAATGGGTGTGGCCACGTTTTGAGTATTACGTATTCGTTGAACTTTGCCACGCAGGGGCTACGCCCATTTTTTCTTAATAGCTCTAATACGCTTCCGCGTACCGTAGGAAGCGGAGAAAACCACTGCGCATAGTAGAGACGGACGGTTCGCTCCCGGTGAAGTCGCGCACTAGTTTTCTCTCCCATAGAGAATGTATGGAGGAGGAATATGAATATGCTAATGAGCTTGTAAAACAAGGAGTGAAAAATCCGAGACAGGTACCAAAATTCACTATAATTCACGAGCGTTTTAGCCATGCTATTGAAAAAAATAACTAAAATATCGACGCCCACGCAATTTGGGCGAATCTTAACAATGGCGTAATACCAAATCCACCTTTCACCAAATTCACCTTTCATCCCACGTCCAACTGCTTCCAGTGCTGGCTCTGCCATGAGAGCTGTCAACAGTGTGTGAAAGACATTAGGATTGGCAGA
>CASHTH010004326.1:0-26799 GCA_030341885.1 Geodia barretti
CGAGTTCGCACTGCGCGCCATCCTGGTCGACCCGGAGTTCCTGTTCCGCATCGAGCACGACCCGCCGGATGCGGCGCCGGGTGCGCCGTACCGCCTCTCCGACCTGGAGCTGGCGTCGCGCTTGTCGTTCTTCCTCTGGAGCAGCATTCCGGACGACGAGCTGCTGGACGTGGCGGCGCGCGGGGCGCTGCGCGACGAAGGCGTGCTCAGAGCCGAGGTGCGGCGGATGCTGGTCGATCCGAAGGCGAGTGCCCTGGTGGACAACTTCGCCGGCCAGTGGCTGTTCCTGCGGAACATGCGGTCGGTCAAAGCCGGATCCGGTCGCGTTCCCGGAGTTCGACGGGAATCTGCGCGAGGCGTTCACCCGCGAGACCGAGCTCTGGTTCGAGAGCCAGATCAAGGAAGACCGCAGCGTCATCGAGGTCCTGACCTCCGACTACACCTTCGTCAACGAGCGGCTCGCGAAGCACTACGGGGTTCCGAACGTCGCGGGGAACCACTTCCGGCGTGTGACGCTGCCGGACGAACGGCGCCGCGGCATCCTGGGCCAGGGCAGCGTCCTGACCGCGACCTCCTACGCCAACCGCCACCTCAGATACGGTGATGAAGCGGGGCGTGTGTGGAGATGAGAATAACGATGAAAGTGCTGCTACTTCCTGCAACGCTGGAGAAGCTCTCGCGACGCCGCCGCCGCCGCCGCCGGCCGACGTTCCGGGGCTGGAGGATTCGGACTCGGTGGCCGACCCGTCGAATCCCGAGAGCCGGCCGCGCTCGGTCCGCGAGCGGATGGAGCGGCACCGGACCGACCCGGTCTGCGCGAGCTGCCACGTCCGCATGGACCCGCTCGGCTTCGCGCTCGAGAGCTTCGACGCCATCGGCGGCTACCGGGAGCTCCCGTGGAGGAGACCTCCGGCACGCTGCCCAGCGGACGCGAGCTGAACGGGCCGGCCAGCGTGCGCGAGATGCTGCTCGCCAACCGCGAGGACTTCGTCGGCACCGTGACCGAGAAGCTGCTGACCTACGCGCTCGGCCGAGGCGTGGAGTACTACGACCACCCGTGGATTCGGCGCATCGTGCGGCAGGCCGAGGCGGACGACTACCGCTGGTCGTCGCTGATTCTCGGTATCGTCGAGAGCACGCCGTTTCAGATGAGGAAGGCGCGAGAGCAATGATCATCACGAAGACGCATTTGCCACGACGGACGTTCCTGCGCGGTGTCGGCGCGACGCTGGCGCTGCCCGCTTCTCGACGGCATGGTGCCGGCGTTCACGCCGCTCCGCGTCTCGGCCGCCGCGCCGGTCAAGCGGCTCGGCGTGGTCTACGTGCCGAACGGCATCGTCATGGAGGAGTGGACGCCCGATGCGACCGGCAAGGCTTTCGACATGAAGCCGGTCATGCAGTCGCTAGCGCCGTACCGCGATCGACTGACCGTCGTGAGCGGGCTCGCCAACAAGCACGGCGACGCACTGCCCGGCGAGGGCGCCGGCGACCATGCCCGCGCGGCCGGGGCGTTCCTGACCGGTGTCCATCCGAAGAAGACCGCCGGCGCCGACATCCGCGCCGGCATCTCGATGGACCAGATCGCGGCGCGGGCGCTGGAGAACGAGACCCAGCTCGCCTCGCTGGAGCTGTCGCTCGATTCGAAGGAGCCGCTCGGCGCCTGCGACCCCGGCTACAGTTGCGTCTACGCCAACACCCTCAACTGGCTGGGGGAGACCACTCCGTTGCCGATGGAGAACAATCCGCGGGTGGTCTTCGAGCGGCTGTTCGGCGGTAGCGGTACGACCGACGCCGCGGCGCGGCTGGCGCGGATGGAGGAGGACGGCACGATTCTCGACGCCGTCGCCGAGAAGCTCGCCCGGCTGCGCAGCAAGCTCGGCGCACGGGACCGCGGCAAGCTCGACGAGTACACGGAAGCGATTCGCGACGTCGAGCGCCGCATTCGGATGGCCGAGCAGCAGGGGCTGACCGACCTGTCGGTGGCGATGGAACAGCCGGCCGGCATCCCCGGGCGCGTTCAGCGAGCACGCGAAGCTGATGTTCGACCTGCAGGTCTTGGCCTACCAGGCCGACCTGACCCGCATCATCACCTTCATGGTGGCTCACGAGACGAGTAACCGCGCCTATCCGGAGATCGACGTCTCGGACGCCCACCACCCCCGTCGCACCACGGCGGCGACCAGGAGAAGGTCGAGAAGCTGATCAAGGTCAACACCCATCACGTGGAGCTGTTCTCGTACTACCTCGAACGCCTCGACGCGACCGAGGACGGCGACGGCTCGCTGCTCGACCACGCCATGGTCCTGTATGGCGCCGGGATGAGCAACGGGAACGTGCACAACCATCACAAGCTGCCGATGGTGGTGGCGGGCGGCGGCACCGGCACGCTCAAGGGCGGGCGGCACATCAGCTACGACGACGATCCGCCGGTGACGAACCTGTTCATGAGCCTGCTCGGCAAGCTGGGCGTCCATCTGGAGACGATCGGCGACAGCACCGGGGCGCTGCACGAGCTGTCGGATGTATAGAACCCGAATCGTTTTCCTGGGCGTCGGGGTCCGCACGTGGGAACGGAGACAGATCTGATGCGCAGCTACCACCGGGTCTGGCTCCTGGCCGCCCTCTTCCTTTTCGCGGTTTCCGGCGTGCCCGCGCTGGCGGTGGGCGCCGACGATGACCTGCGCGTCGTCGAGGCGGCCGAGCGCCAGGACTGGGAAGCGGTCCGCGCGCTGGTCGACGCCGGCGCCGGCGCCGGCGCCACCGCGACGCAGCCGGACGGCGCCACCGCGTTGCACTGGGCCGCGCACTGGAACGACGGAGAGACTGCCGGCCGGCTGATCGCGGCCGGCGCCGACGTCGACGCCGTCAACGATCTCGGCATCCCGCCGCTCTGAGATCGATCTCGCACTCGTCGTCTCCTCCACGTCGACGTGCTTTTCGTTCTGCGCTCATCGATGCCGGCGCCGATCCCGACACGCGGCTCCCAACCGGCGAGACGGTGCTGATGACCGCGGCGCAGCACGGGCTGGGGACCCTCGTCGCGCGGCTGCTGGAGCGCGGCGCGGACGCCCGGTTCGCCGAGCACGAGCGGGGCCAGACCGCGCTGATGTGGGCCGCCGCGGGCGGTCATGCCGACGTGGCGCGCCGACTGCTGGAGTCGGGCGGCGGCGTGCGCGTACGCACCACCGGCCGGTTCACGGCGCTCATGTTCGCGGCGCGGGCCGGCGACCTCGAGACCGTGCAGCTTCTTCTGGAGGCTGGCGCCGAACTCGAAGCGCGGGCCATCGACGGCAGCACCCCTCTGCTCGTCGCCAGCCGCAGCACCGACGCGCTGGCCGGCATCGACTGGCGGATCATTCCGTACGCCAGCGGTCACGAAGAGACGGCGCACTACCTCATCGAGCGCGGAGCCGACGTGAACGCCGCGGACCGGCGTGGCCGCACCGCGGTGCACGCGGCGGTCGAGACCAACCGGCCAAACCTCGCCGCGGCGCTCATCGCGGCCGGCGCCGTACGTCGACGCCCGGTTCGCCGATCGCGTGCCGGCTCTGCGCGGCGACTACATCTCGCGGGCGCCGTACAAGGGGGCGACGCCGTTCTGGCTCGCGGCCCGGGATGCCAACCTGCAGATGATGCGCGTGCTGCTCGACGCCGGGGCCGATCCGTTCGTGGCCAATGCCTTCGGCACGACGCCGCTCATGGTCGCCTCCGGGCTCGGCGAGAACGACGCGCGTCGCCCGCCCGACCACCGGGTCGAGGAGACAGTGTCCCTGCTCATCGAGGTGGGCGCCGGCGTCAAGGCCAGCACGCCGGCCGGCAGCACCGCTCTCCACGGAGCGGCCGCGATGTGGGAGGACGGGGTCATCCAGCTCCTCGTCGACCATGGCGCCGACGTCAACGCCGAAGACAACCGCGGCCGCACGCCGCTCTATCTGGTCGAGTACGGCAACGCCAACGCACCCTCGGAGAGCACCGCGGATCTGCTGCGCGCCCTCGGCGCGCGGGAGCCGGTGGTCGAGCAGTAGCCCGCTACGGTGCCGCCCAGCGGCGCCTGGGCGAGTCCGCGATAGACGAAACCCTCCGCGGCCGTCACCGCTGAGGCAACGCGCGTACTCCCGATGAAGCGCATCAGGCCAGGATTTCTCGCCGCGGCGCTCGTCACCGCGTCCGTGGCCGCGGCCCAGGCTCAACCCCAGCCGACAGGGTCTGCCGACGTGCCGGCGGTCCCCTCCGCAGGCGCCGTGATCGAGGCGGCTCTCATCGACGGTCCCCCGGCACCCGTCGCTCCGGCCGTGATGACCCGCGACGAACAGGGACGCGCGACGGTCCGCGCAATCCGCCTCGACGAGGGTCTCCGTCTGGACGGCGTGCTCGATGAACCGGTCTATGGAGCGGTGCCGGCCATCACGGGCTTCATCCAGCAGTTGCCCGACAGCGGCGCGCCCGCGACCGAGCGGACGGAGGCGTGGATCATGTTCGACGAAACGAACGTCTACGTCTCCGCGCGGGTCTGGGACTCGGCGCCCGAGAGCCAGTGGGTGGCCAACGAGATGCGCCGCGACACCACCCAGCTCCGCCAGAACGACACGTTCACCGTGCTGTTCGATACGTTTTACGACCGCCGCAACGGAGTCATCTTCTACACGAATCCGCTCGGAGCCCGCGCAGACGCGCAGTTCACGAACGAGGGCAATCCGAACGTCGACTGGAACCCGGTCTGGGACGTGCGGACCGGCCGCTTCGACGGTCGGCTGGACGGTCGAGATGGAGATCCCGTTCAAGACCCTGCGCTACCGCTCGGAGCCGCCCTCATATCTGGGGCATTCAGCTCCGCCGCGCCATCCGGCGCAAGAACGAATGGGCCTATCTGACGCGGTTGCCCGTCGCGTCCGGATCCGGCGGCGGTGCTCGCGGGATCTTCCGCGTCTCGCAAGCCGGCTCGCTGGTTGGCATTGAGCCTCCATCGGCGGGCCGCAACCTCGAGCTCAAGCCATATGCCATCGGCGGCTTGACCACGGACATGGCCGCGACCCCGGTGAAGATCAACGAGGGCAGCGCCGACGGCGGCATCGACGTCAAGTACGGCATCACCCAGAACCTGACCGCGGACTTCACCTGGAACACGGACTTCGCCCAGGTCGAGGTGGACGAGCGGCAGGTGAACCTGACCCGCTTCTCCGCTCTTCTTTCCGGAGAAGCGGGAGTTCTTCCTCGAAGGGCGGGGCATCTTCGGTTTCGCGCGCGGCGGCGTCACGCGCGCCGCCAGTGTGGCCCGTAATCCGGTCGCCGGCGTCTTCGGCGACGCCAACGTGCCGCAGCTCTTCTACAGCCGGAAGATCGGGCTGGAGCAGGGCCGCGTGGTGCCGATCGTCGGGCGGCGCGCGGGTCACCGGCAAGGTGGAAGGTTCGACGTCGGGCTGCTGAACATCCATGCCGGCGACGAGACGGTCTCGGACTCCAAGCCGACCAATTTCTCGTCGTCCGCCTCCGGCGCGACATCCTGCGGCGCAGCTCGGTCGGCGCGATGTTCACCAACCGCTCGATCTCCCGGGTGGCCCCCGGGCTCCAGCCAGGCCTACGGCGTCGACGGCACCTTCGCCTTCTTCGAGAACGTCAGCTGATCACCTACATTGCCCGGACCCAGTCCCCGGCCCCGAGTACCGGGGCAAGGACCTGAGCTACCAGGGCAAGTTCGAGTACGCGGCCGACCGCTACGGATTCCAGGCGGATCACCTCGTGGTGGAGGACAACTTCCTGCCCGGAGGTGGGCTTCCTGCGGCGCGACAACTTCCGGCGCACCTACACGTCGGGACGATTCAGCCCCCGGCCGCAGTCGATCGAGAGCGTCCGGCAGTTCAGCCTGGAAGGCAGCATCGACTACATCCTGACGGCCGACGAGAACCACCTGGAGACGCGCCAGAACATCGTGGCGTTCCAGACCGAGTTCGAGTCCAGCGACCGGCTGACTCTGACGGCGACCGACAGCTACGAGTTGCTGGTCCAGCCGTTCCGTTCCTCCCGGTGCCGGATTCTCGATCCCGGCGGGAGGCTACAGCTTCGCCGACGTCCACGTTTCCGTACTCCATCGGCCAGCAACGCCGCATCAACGGGACGGTGGCGGTGAGCGGGGCGCCTTCTTCGGCGGCGACCTGACGACGGTGGAGCTCAGCCAGGGCCGCATCGCGGTGCTGCCGCAGATGTCGGTGGAGCCGACGGTCTCGTTCAACTGGATCGACACGCCGTACGGGACGTTCCAGACGAACCTGGCGGTGACGCGGGTCAACTACGCGTTCAACCCGCGCATGTTCTTCAGCGGGCTCCTGCAGTACAACTCGGCCAGCAACTCGTTCGGCAGCAACCTGCGCCTGCGGTGGGAGTACAGCCCGGGCAGCGAGCTGTTCGTGGTCTACACCGACGACCGCGACGTCACCGGCGGCTTGCGGCCCGACCGGGGCTGGGACCTGCGCAACCGCGGCTTCGTCGTCAAGTTCAACCGGCTGTTCCGGTTCTGACCGGCTTACGGTAACGCCAGCGCAACCCACTCGCCGGGATGCCGGAGCGACCCGATCGGCAGCACGATGTACTGCTTGCCCTCGTGCAGGTAGGTGATCGGGCGAGCCGTTGGTGCCGGCCGGGAACTCGGTCTCCCAGACCACCTCGCCCGTCTCCTTGTCGAACGCCCGGAAGCCCTTGCGGCCGGCGTCGGGGCCGGCGCCCGGCGGCGTGCGGACCATGATCGGGTCGCCCTCGCTGACGAAGAGCAGCGTCTTCGTGAGCAGCGTCATCGAGCGGCCCGGCTGCCCGAGCGGCGGCAGGTCGAGGTGCGCGATCGCCGGATGGTTCCGCGGCCCGTCGCCGTTGGGGACCATCCAGACGTGCTCGCCGGTGTTCATGTCGATGGCGGTGATGCGGCCGTAGGGGCGGCTTGGTCAGCGGCAGCCCCTGCGGCCCGTTGGGGAACGCGCGGGTGCCGCGCGTGTAGCGCACGTTCATGCGGTCGGGTTGCCGGCGTCAGGTCGGCCGCGAACGCGCCGGTGACCGACGGCACGTAGAGCATGCCGGTCTCGGATCGAACCGCGCCGCCCCATTCGGCCCCGCCGACCGAGCCGGGGAGCTGCAGCGTCCCCTTCGTGTCGGTCGCGTCGTCGCCGCGGATCGACGGCGGCGTGAAGATCTCGCCGAGGATGTACGGCTCGACGATCTCGATCGCCTCGCCGCGAGCTCCGGCGTGAAGTCGATCAGGTCGTCGTCGTGATGCCGTGCCGATCGAACGGCAGCGGCTTCGTCGGGAACGGCTGCGTCGGCGAGATCCACTCGCCCGGCGTGTCGAGCCGGGCACCGGGCGCTCGACGATCGGCCAGACCGGCTCGCCGGTGACCCTGTCGAACGTGTAGGCGATCGCCTGCTTCGTGAGCTGTACCACCGCCTTGATCTCGCGGCCGTCGACGGTGATGTCCATCAGGATCGGCGCGACGTTGTTGTCGTAGTCCCAGAGGTCGTGGTGCACCGTCTGGAAGTGCCAGACCGCTCGCCGGTCTCGGCGTCGACGCAGACCAGGCTGTTGCGCGTACAGGTTGTTGCCCGGGCGGTGCCCGCCGTACATGTCGTTGGTCGGGGCGCCGGTCGGCAGATAGACGTAGCCGAGCTCGAGGTCGGCGCTGAACATCGTCCAGACGTTCGCCATCCCGAGTACTCCCAGGAGTCGTCGAGCCACGTCTCGACGCCCGGCTCGCCCGCCCGCGGAATCGGGCTCCAGGTCCAGCGCAGCGCGCCGGTGCGCACGTCGTAGGCGCGCACGTCGCCGGGATGCTGCTCCTTGGTGAACGGATGGTCGGCCATCGCGCTGCCGAGGATCACGACGTCCTTGACAACCAGCGGTGGCGACGTGCCCGAATAGCCGGTCGCGGCGTCGTAGCTCAGGTCGACCAGGCCCGCGTCGCCGAACGCGTCGATCAGCCGGCCCGTCCCGGCGTCGACCGCCATCAGGTACGGCGGGCGAATCGCGTAGATGCGCCGGTCGTCGTCCGACTCCCACCAGGCGACGCCCCGGTTCGGCGCGCCGCGCGGCGTCTCGTCGCCGAGGAACTCGGCGTCCTGCACCCAGATGGTCTCGCCCGTGCCCGGGTCGAAGGCCTCCACCAGGCCGATGCCGTTCGAGGCGTAGAGCACGCCGTCGACCATGATCGGCGTCGCGCGGAGCTGGTTCGAGTAGCGCAACTCCGGCCACCGCTCCCGGAGCGATGTGTCGACCGCTTCGCGCCGCCAGGCGATCTGCAGATCGCCCACCGTCTCCGCGTCGATCTGATCCAGCGCCGCGTAGCGCGTGAAGCCGGCGTCGCCGCCGTGGACGCGCCATTCGCCGCTCACGCCCTGCTGGGCCGCCGCCGTGCCGGAGCCGACGAGCGCCAGGACCAGAACCAGAGCGCCGACGTACTGCCGGTGGAAAATGCGTGCCGTCCTGCTGTCTGCCATTGCCTTCGTCTCCGCGTTCGTCAGCGCCGCTGTGGCCAGCGTTCTCTTTCGACGGGATTCATCATACAGGGCGGTGCCGGTCCGAACGGAACGGTCCGCCGTTGTGATTGGCGCCACCCCCGCCCGAGCCGCGCGGAGCGCCGCGGCGGAACTCAGGAGGCCGCGCCGAGTGGGTGTGTCACGCTCCACAGCACGACAGCGGCCGCCGCCACGTGCTGCACCATCAGGGTCACCACGGCGGGAACGGTGGCGCCCGGAAACGCCTCGCCGCCGCTGTTGGTGAGCATCCAGAGGTCCGGGACGAGCGAGAGGAGCAGCGCGGCGAGGACGATCCGCTGGAACAACGGGACCGGACGCGGGGACCGCTTGTCGACGGCCAGGGCGACCCCCAGCCCGGCGGCGACTCCCACCACCGTCAGGAAGACCGTCGGTCCTGCGACCGCCAACGGCTCGAACTCGGGCGGGATGTCGAAGACGGCAAGCGCCGCCGCGCGCAGGACGAGGTTGGCCGCCACCGCCCCGAGGATCGTCCGGAGCCACACCACCCAGGCCCGCGATCCCGCCACCGCCAGTCGCTCCGCATTCATGAGCCACCTCCACCCAACGGGCAGGCCGCGCCGCACCAGGTCGGTGAAGCGAGCCGCCCGGCAGAAGGCCTCACATTATAGGCGCGCCTCTACTTCGCGAGCGCCGCCCGGAGGCTTGCCGCACGCCGCGGTCAGCGGCTAATATGGTCATCATATATCGGCATCATACGCCATGCGAACGATCATAGAGCTTCCCGAGGAGCAAGTGCGCCAACTGGCTGACGTCTGTCGGCGCGAAGGCGTGTCGCGCGCCGAACTCATCCGGCGCGCGGTTGCGAACTACCTGGATGCGCGGCATGTGGGCGACCGTGAAGACGCGTTCGGGATCTGGCGGGACCACAACGTGGACGGCCTGCGGTACGAGCGCCGTCTCCGGCGCGAGTGGTCGTGAAGAATGCGCGCCCTCATCGACACGAATATCCTGATCGACTATCTCGACGGCATCGAGGCGGCTCGTGACGAGCTCTCGCGGCACCACGACCCGGCGATAAGCGCCATCACGTGGATGGAGGTGATGGTCGGTGCAGAGGATGACCCGGAGACGGCACGCCTCCGGTGGTTCCTGTCCGGCTTCACCCGCGTACCGATCGACGATGATGTGAGCGAGCTGGCCGTGGCGATCCGGCGCGAGCATCGGATCCGCCTGCCCGACGCCATCATCTGGGCCAGCGCCCGCCGCATCGGCGGCGTCCTGGTCACGCGCAACACGAAGGACTTCCCGGCCGACGATCCGGGCGTTCGGGTGCCGTATTCGATTGCCAGCCGACACGATCCCCGCTGAACTGCCGCGGCCTGATCAAGGCGACGGCGGGCAACTGGCGGAGGCGGGGGGCGACGATTGCTCCGCGGGATCTTGGGAATACCCTGCAATCCGGGACCCGATGTACGGAATTGCAGGGTCATCACGGCCGTGGAATGTCAGTTCGGCGGCGGTCCCGGCTACTTCAGCGCGGAGTACGACGTCGGCTCCAGGATCCGCGCGTCGATGCTGTCGACCAGCTTGCGCTCCTCGTCCCGCTCGACCGCGATGATGATCTCCTGGAAGTCCTCGAAGGTGCCCAGCTCCCGCCACATCTCGTCGCGCGCCTCGCGGGACGGATACGCGAGCAGGTAGACGAACGTGTCCTCGACGTCGTCGCCGGTCACCGCGTTCCAGTAGCCGACGTTGGTCATGCCGGCCCGCTCGAACATCGCGGCGGTGTGGTCGCCGAACCGCTTCGCCAGCGCCTCCCGCTGGCCCAGCATCGTCTTGTAGACGCGCAGCTCGTAGACCTGGGAGGCGGCGCGCTGCTGCTCGGCGATGGCCCAGCCGCTGCCGATGATTCCGAACGTGAACCCGACGAAAGCGAGAATCTGCCACTTGCGCATCGTTGCCTCCGATTGTGCCGGTTCCCGATCCGGTGAGTGCGTGGATGCCGACGAGCGCCCGCCCGGCGCGGATGCCGGACGGGCAGCCCACGAGCTGCCGTTGCCGCCCTCAGTGCGCCAGCGGGTCCGGCCGGATCTGGAACTTCACGAGGTTCCCCGGCTCCACCGGGTCCGCCCTCGACGTGCCACGCCGCGTCGGCGCCATAGGTGGCGTAGACGCCGCGCCCCTTCCAGCCGGCGTCGGGATCGTCGATCCGTCCGTCCACGCCGCGGCTGTGGAACCCCTGCGGATAGGGGACGCGCAGGATGGTCACCCACTCGCCGGTCTGCGGGTCGAGGGCCAGCAGCGAGTCGGAGCTCGACCCGTTGGCGATCGGGATGTTCTCGCCGAGGCCGAGGGTGTTGAACTGGTCGACCCAGTTGTAATAGTGGAAGTCGGTCCCGATGTCGGTGTTCCCGAAGTTCGGGCCCGGCACCTTTGTAGAGCGACCAGCCCTCGTCGCACTGCCGTCCGGCGCGCACCTCGGGGCCGCCGAAGACGGCGCACCTGCTCCGGTCGAAGGAGGCGAAGTGACTGCTGCCGGCCAGCGCCGTCCAGAGCACGCCGTTGCGGTCGACGTCGAGGCCGCGGGTGCGGTAGCCCTGCTCGACCGGCACGGTGTACAGCTCGCTGATGCAGGTCTCCGGCGGGCTGTCGCCGCGCTCGAGGCGCAGCATCCGGCCGGGGAAGTCGTCGGAGACGATCCAGACCGCGTCGTCGAGCGGGTTGGCGATGACGCCGTAGGCGCCGACCACGACGCGCGTGTCGAGGGCCTGGTCGAACGCGGGCTCCTCGCGGCTGCCGCGCGGGGCGGGCTCGTTCCACGGCTTGGTGATGGCGCCGTCGCCGTTGGTGTCGATGACGGTCGGGCACCAGCCCTGCGCGAGCTGCTCGTCGCCGGTCTCGTCGTAGAGCTTCGTGTCGAGCCAGCCGATGACGGCGCCGCCGCCGCTGAAGTAGAGCGTGTCGTTGGCGTCCTCGGCGAACTGCAGATGGTGCGTCCCGTAGCAGGTGCCGATCAGCACGAAGTCTTCCGTCTCCGGATCGTAGTAGCCGGTGTGGCGGCCGGCCCGGTCGATGGGGAAGTACCGCGCGTAGGCGTTGTCGGACCCTTCACGGCACCAGTCGGGGTTGTTCGGATGCCGGACTCGGGTCGTGAGCCAGACGCGCCCCTCGGCGTCGATCATCGGGTTGTGCGGGTTGGCGGGATCGTTCCAGACCGCCTCCGCGCCGAAGTCGCGCCACGGCTTGAAGCCCTCGGTGGTGAACATCGACGGCACCGCGGGGGTCGTTCTCGCGCAGCGGGATCTTGATCATCTTCGAGCTGTGCTCGACCGTGTCGGTCACCAGCAGGAAGTCGTTGCCGATGTCGACGCCGTAGAGCGGGCCGTTCGCGTTGACGCGCGGGTTGCGCTTGTCGGTCGCGATCTCGTCGTGGACGAAGGCGACGTTGTCGCCCCAGTTCCACATCGTGAGCACGACGTTGCGCTCGATGCCCTGCGGCCGCGGCGGAGCCGGGGGCGCCTCGCCGGCGGCGATGCGATCGGTCCAGTCCACCAGCATGTCGAGGCCGGCGTCGCGGCCGAAACGAGTGACAAAGCTGTTCATCAGCGAGCCGCGCTGCCCGCGCTGCACCCGGTCGTCCCAGGCGGAGCGGGCCGAGTCGAAGTCCTCGACGTCCGGGATCTCCCGGGTGCGCTTGCTGCCCACCTGGTGGCAGCGCTGGCAGCCTTTCAGGTTGTTGATCCACTCGCTCTGGCTACCCATCAGCGGGTTGATGCCGTTGCCGTCGGGGCCGGTGCCGGGGAACTCGTGCGAGGCGGGCAGGTTGATCAGCGACAGCCAATAGTTGGAGGGGTAGACCTGGGCCGCCTCCTGCGGCGTCCCCGCTACCGCCGCGGTCAGGTCGAGCTCCTGGTCGGGAAGCCCGGCGACCGGCTCGGAGTCGACGAGGCCATAGCCCCGGACCCAGACGTCGAAGGTCGCGTCCGGGAGTTCCGGCAGGACGTACTGCCCGTCGTCGTCGGTGACGACGATCTTGCGGAACACCGTCTCGAGGTCGTCGGTCTCGGCAATCACCCAGACGCCGGCCTCGGGACCGTTGGCGCTGGTGACGATGCCGCGAATGACGCCGTCGTTGTCCGCCGCCTCCACCGCCACCGTTCCCGGCGTCGCCGCGGCGACGAGCGCCGCGCAGGCGAGCGCAGCGGTCAGGCTTCCCAGTTGTCTCTTGGTCATCGTCGTTCCACCGTTTCTCCGCCGAGTTCACGCAGCAGCGCCACCGTCTCCGGCCACGCCTTTTCGGTATTCGCCACGAAGACGCCTTCGGCGACCATCAGCGGCGTCCAGCCAATGGTGTTGCGGGCGTTGACGTCAGCACCCTGCTCTATCAGGTACTGGACGATCAGGTTCGAGCCCATCATCGCGGCGCCGTGCAGCGCCGTGCAGCCGCCCCAGCGCATGTCGCCCCGGTCGCGCTGCGCGTCCAGCTCCAGCAGGTTCAGCGGGTGGCGCAGCAGCAGGTCCACCCCGTCGCCTTCGATCTCCGTGTCGCCGAAGTCGGCAACCGCATGCAGGTCGTTGCCGAGGGCGAGGGTCATCTTCAGTGCCTCGAGCCGCACGCGCTCGGGGGTGCCGTTGAGCGGACCCGGACTCTCGCCGTCCCAGAACCCCAGGCCGGCCGCCGCCATCAGCGGAGTCCACGCCCTGCCCGGTCGGCGTCAGCGGGTCGGCGCCGTAGTCCACCAGCAGCTTCATCAGCTCCAGGTCCGCGTGCTTGGCGGCCAGGTAGAACGGCGTGGCGCCGACGAAGCTGATGAAGTTGCGGCCCACCGAGATGTTCGGCGGCGGCTTGACGATGCCCAGATCCACCTCGAACGGGATCTCCCGCCACGCGATGCGCACGTTGGGATTGGCGCCCTGCGCGAGCAGTCGCCGCGCCAAGTAGAGGCTGTCCAGGTTCCCCGTTGGCGCCGGCGGGCGGCCCGAGCCGGGGCGGCGGATCCAGGCCAGCGCGTGCAGTAACGTACCGCGCGCGTCATAGGCGTTCGAATCGGCTCCCGCCTCGAGCAGGGTCGCGGCCAACTCGTAGTGGGCGTTGACGATGGCCAGCGCGAGCGGCGTCGTATGGCCGGTTGCGGCCGGTGTGTACGAGCCGGTGCTTGCCGTCGTGTTGTTCACCCCGGCGTTGACGTCGGCGCCGCCGTTCAGCAGGGCCCGGACCGCGTCGATATGGCCCTCCCGCACCGCGAACAGCAGCGGAGTCAGCCCGGCGCCCGAGCGCGCCTCGACGCCGGCCCCGGCCGCGAGCAGCCGCCGGACCGCATCGGCGTTGTTCTCGGCGGCGGCCCACATGAGCGCGGTCTGGTCCCGCCAGCTCTCGGTGGCGTCGACCGTCGCGCCGGCGGCGAGCAGCCGATCGAGGACCGGGACGCGCCCGGTCCGAGCGGCTACCATCAGAACGGTTTCGCCCGCGGGGGTGGCGGTGTTGGGGTCGGCCCCGGCCGCCAGCAGCGCGCCGACGATGGCCGGCTCGCCGCTCTCCGCCGCGAGCGCCAGGGGGGTGATGCCGTAGCGGTTCGCCCGCTCCGGGTCGGCCCCGGCCGCGAGCAGGTGCTCGACGACCTCCGCCGCTGCGACGCGCGCCGCCCAGTGCAGTGCGGTGGTGCCGTCCGGCTCGGCGGCCCGAGCGTCGGCGCCCTGATCCAGCAGAGCGGCGACGCGGGCGGGGTCGCCCGATCTGGCCGCTTCCATCAGCGGCGTGTCGGCCGCCGCGGCGGCGCAGGGCAGGGTGATCGCGGCGGCGACGAGTGTGGCTAGGACAAGCATCGGCCGCCGGCAGCCCCGTTCTTCGCGCATGAGACGTCCCTTTCCAGGCATGGTTGGAGGACCGGACACGGGTAATTGCGGATGCTATCGCGTGGCGTCTGCGTTGACAACACCCGGCGAGCAGCGTACAAAGGGCGGGTACCGACAGGGAGCTGGGCGGAATTCTCCGGGTACGCGCCCGCGCGCGGCTTTGTGTCCGTTCGTCCGCTGGCCGGTTGGGGCTGATCTCCCGATGAAATACGCGTCGTGAACCGACCGCACGCTTACAGAAATGATGCCGATGGGTGATGTGATGATGACGCGGCGAGACAGCCCGGCCGTGCGCCGGGTCCGGGGCGTCGTGCTGGCGGTGGCATCGGGCTGCGTGCTCGCCGCGGCGCCGGCGATGTCCGCGCCTCCGGCGGAGGGCGAGGCGACCGCCGCGGCCGTGGAGGCGACGCTCGACCGGTACTGCGTCACCTGCCACAACGAGCGCATCGTGAACGGGCGCGGCACGGCCCCGTCGATGCAGGTTTCGCAGTTGCGCATCGCCGGCCTCGCGCTCGATGCGCTCGATCCGAGCCACGTGGCCGGCGAGCCCGACGCGTGGGAGCGCGTCATCCGCAAGCTGGAGGCGCGCACGATGCCGCCGGTCGGGCGTCCGCGTCCCGACGACGCCACGTACGACGAGGTCATCGGCTGGTTGGAGACGGAGCTCGACCGGGCCGCGCCGACGCGCCCAATCCGGGCCGGCGGCCGGCGCTGCACCGCCTCAGCCGCACCGAGTACCAGAACGCGGTGCGCGATCTGCTGGCGCTCGACAATCTCCCGAAGGAGTTCGACGTCTCGACGCTGCTGCCGGCGGACAACGTCACGAGCGGCTTCGACAATCTCGCCGAGCTGCTGTTCGTTTCGCCGTCGACGCTGGAGCGATATCTGGCCGCGGCGCGCAAGATCAGCCGGCTCGCGGTCGGCGATACGAGCATGCCGCCGATCGTCGACCGCCACCAGCTCGACCGCGACCTGATTCAGGACGGCCACCTGGAGGGCTGCCGCTCGGCACGCGGGCGGGACGGTGATCCGCAGTCACCTGCCGGCGGCCGGCGAGTACGTCCTGACCGTCGAGTTCGCCCAGGCCGCGCGCGAGGAGCACGAGGTGGAGGTGAGCGTCGACGGCGAACGCGTCGGCCTCTTCACCATCGGCGGCCGGCCGCTGGTGCGAGGGGCGAGCGGCGTATTCACGTTCGAGGCGGAGCCGCCGGTGGACGTCCGGGTGCCGCTCGGCGGGGGGCCGCGGGAGATTGCGGTGGCCTTCCTGCAGAAGACCGGCGCGCAGCACGAGAGCCTCGTGCGCGCGTCGCGGCGCGGGCAGCGGCGCGAGCCGGCCATCTCCACGGTGACGCTCAGCGGTCCCTACGGGGTCGACGGCGCGGGCGACACGCCGAGCAGGGAGCGTATCTTCACTTGCCGGCCGCGTGGCGGCGCCGTGGCGGCGGAGCCCTGCGTGCGGGAGATCCTGTCGACCCTGGCCCGCCGCGCGTACCGCCGCCCGGTGACCGCGACGATCTCGACCTGCTGCTCCCGTTCTACGAGGAGGGTCGCGCCGCGGGCGGTTTCGATCGCGGCATTCAGCGCGCCCTGGAGCGGCTGCTGGTCAGCCCCGAGTTCCTCTTCCGCATCGAGCGCGACCCGGCCGACGTTGCGCCCGGCGCGCCTTATCGCGTCGGTGACCTGGAGCTGGCCTCGCGCCTGTCGTTCTTCCTCTGGAGCAGCATCCCCGACGACGAGTTGCTCGACCGCGCGATCGACGGCACCCTCAGCGACCCGGCGGTGCTGGAGGCGCAGGTGCAGCGCATGCTGGCCGACCGCCGCTCGCGCGCGCTCGTCGACAATTTCGCCGAGCAGTGGCTCTACTTGCGCGACGTCGAGGCCAAGGAGCCGGACCCCGGCTTCTTCCCCGGCTTCGACGAGAACCTCCGGCAGGCGTTTCAGCGCGAGACCGAGCTGTTCATGGACAGCGTGCTGCGTGAGGACCGGAGCGTCGGCGAGCTGCTGACCGCCGACTACAGCTTCGTCAACGAGCGGCTCGCGAAGCACTACGGGGATGCCCCACGTCTACGGCAGCCACTTCCGGCGCGTGTCGCTGGACGGCACCGCGCGCCGCGGACTGCTGGGCCAGGGCGGCATCCTGACCTTACCTCCTATGCGACGCGCACCTCGCCGGTGCTGCGCGGCAAGTGGATCCTGGAGAATCTGCTGGCGTCGCCGCCGCCGCCCCCCGCCGCCGGACATTCCCGCCCTCGCGGAGACGACCGACGACGGCGCGGCGCTGTCGATGCGGGCCGCGATGGAGCGGCATCGGGCGAATCCGGCCTGCGCAAGCTGCCACGCCCAGATGGACCCGCTCGGCTTCGCCCTCGAGAACTTCGACGCGTCGGCCGCTGGCGCACGCGGAGCGAGTCGAACGACGCGATCGACGCCTCCGGCATTCTGCCTGACGGCACCTCGTTCGAGGGACCGGCGGGGATGCGGCAGGCGTTGCTGCGCGACCCGCAGCGGTTCGTCGCCACCGTCACCGAGAAGCTGCTGACCTACGCGCTCGGCCGCAACGTCGAGTCGTACGACATGCCGGCGGTCCGCGCCATCGTGCACGACGCGGCGCAGAACGACTTCCGGTTCTCGTCCATCGTCCTGGGCATCGTTCGGAGCACGCCGTTTCAGATGAGGATGTCGCAATCATGATCATCATGCAGAAAGCCCTGCCCCGGCGGACGTTCCTGCGCGGCGTCGGCGCCACGCTGGCCCTGCCGTTCCTCGACGCCATGGTGCCGGCCGCGTCATCGGCGGCGCGCGCCGCCGCGGCGCCGGCCCGCCGGCTGGGATTCATCTACGTTCCGAACGGGGTCATCCAGGAGCGGTGGGTGCCGGCGCAGACCGGACGCGGATTCGACTTCTCACCGATTCTGAGCCCGCTCGAGCCGTTCCGGGACCAGATGCTGGTCCTGAGCGGTCTGGCCCACCGGCAGGCCGACTCGTTCGGCGACGGCAACGGGGATCACCCGCGGGCGACCGCGGTCTGGTTGAGCGGCGTCCACGCCTGGGAGCGCCGCGGGCGCCAGGGGCCGACCGCCATCAAGCTGGGAACTACGGCGGATCAGATCGCGGCGCGCGAGTTCGGCAAGGAGACGCCGCTGCCGTCACTCGAGCTGGCCCTGGAGCAGCCGACCGCCATCGCCTGCGACACCGGCGACTGCTTCTACTCGAACACGATCTCGTGGCGCAACGAGACCACCCCGCTCGACATGGAAGCGCATCCGCGCGTCGTCTTCGAGCGGCTGTTCGGAGAGGGCGGCAGCGCCGCCGACCGCCTTGCGGTGGTTCGGCAGACCGGAAGCATCCTGGACTCGGTGACCGCGGAAGTGGCACGGTTGGGGGGAACGCTCGGCCCGAGCGATCGCAACAAGCTGGACGAGTATCTCGACGCGGTGCGCGACATCGAGCAGCGGGTCCAGCGCTCGGAGTCGCGGGGCCACGAGTCGTTCGTCGAGCTGCCGGAGCGGCCGGTCGACATCCCCGAGGAGTTCGAGGACCATGCGAAGCTGATGTTCGACCTGCAGGTGCTGGCGTTCCAGGCCGACGTCACGCGGGTGTTCACGCTCATGATGGCGCGCGAGGCGAGCCCGCGGCCGTACCCGCAGATCGGGGTGCCGGATCAGCACCACACGGTCTCGCATCACCGTAACGACCCCGAGTACATCGCCAAGAAGTCGAAGATCGACACGTATCACATCCAGGTGCTTTCCTATCTGCTCGGCAAGCTGCGCGAGACGCCGGACGGCGACGGCAACCTTCTGGATCACTCGATGATCGTCTACGGCGGCGGCATCGGGAACGGCAACCTCCACGAGCACACGAACCTGCCGTGCCTCGTGGCGGGCGGCGGCGGCGGACGGCTGCGCGGCGGGCGGCACCGCGCCTATGCGGCGGACACGCCGTATGCGAACCTGCTGTTGACGGTGCTCGACAAGGCCGGGGTGCCGGCCGAGCAGCTCGGCGACAGTACGGGACTGCTCAACACGGCGCCGCTCAGTCTGTGAGCGGCGTCACACTGCCGGCGCGCGGTGGGCCGGCGAATGCCGGCTCGCGGTGCGCCGGCGATTGAAAGGTATCGGCACGACTCATGTTGAAGAGCAACCCCGCCCGCTGGGCGATCATTCTCTGCTTTGCACTGCTGGCCGCCGGCTGCGGCGACGACGATACGCCGACCGCGCCGACGACGACACGGATCCGGATCCGGATCCGGATCCGGTTCGGTTACGGTTACGGTCACGGGAACCTGGTCCGGTTCGTTCGAGGGCGAGCTCATCTCCGGTGACAACGCCAGCGTGGACCTTACCCATGATGGAACGACGGTGACAGGTAGCTGGACGGCTACGGTCAGGCTGCCTCCCGTGCCCGGCGCACCTTCGGAAGTCCCGCTTGGCGGCGCCGTGACGGGAACCGTGGACAATATGAGCACGGAGCTCGCGTTCGCGATCGAAGGGTTCCCGGACTATTTTCCCGAGGGCTGTGCTATCGCGGTGACCGCGTCCTTCGACGAGACCACGATGGAAGGAGACTGGATGACCAACGCCTCGTGTGTGGAGCCGGTCGTCGATATGGGGACGCTGACCTTCATGCGTTAGGCAGTAATCGCAGACAGCGGACGGCTGGTGCTTATCCGACCTGAGTCTCGGCCCGTCTACGCAGCCTCGTCCGCCCTTCGCTCTTTTCAGTCTCGGCGATGTAAACACGCGCCAATCGACGTCAGGGGGACCGACGCTTGAGCGGCGGACTCCCATCTATCGTATCGAGACCTCAGCTCGTCACCTCCGCGCGTGCGACTCGAGCTCGGACAGCAGCTCTTCGTGGCCGTCAGGATCAATCCGTAGCGATCGGGTGGCGGGCTCGGCGTGCACCGTCGGATCATCGCCCGCTTCATGGATGGCGCCCATGCGCTGCCCTGATGGGACATGATTCACCATAACATAAACCGCCAGAAAGCGCGCGATCCACTCGCGCGCTCGAGCTGAGCCGTTGCGGCTCGCGAATCTCAAAAGGAGCACGCGCCGCGCAGGCATCGAACATCGATAGAGATACACGACGACAGATCTCAGCCGCCGGTCGATAGAGAGCGTCCTTGCTCACAGGTAAGAGCGCGGACGGGCTTGGAAGCACCTCGAGATAAAGCGATCGATGAAATCGCTCTCGTGCGCTTGGCGCGACCGCGCGATGCAAATGTCCTATACGACAGGGTGAAGGCGGTCTTGCCGTAGAGCAGGGCGTAGTTGACGATCTTGGCCCGCCGCCGCAGCTCGTGCGGGTCGAGTCCGCTGTCGGCTCCGAAGACCTTGAACGCGGTCTGAGCGTGGATGTCCTCGCCCCGCTCGAAGGCGCCGGTCAGGTTCGGGTCGCCGGAGAGGTGGGCCAGCACCCGCAGCTCGATCTGCGAGTAGTCGGCGGAGATCAGGACCGCCCCCGGCGGTGCGGTGAAGGCGCCGCGGATCTCGCGGCCGACGGCGGTCCGGATCGGGATGTTCTGCAGGTTCGGATCGCGGCTGCTCAGCCGCCCGGTCGCCGCCACCGCCTGGTTGAACGACGTGTGCAGCCGTCCGGTCTCGGGATTGACGAGCTGCGGCAGCGCGTCGACGTAGGTCCCCTTGAGCTTCGCGAGGCTGCGCCACTCCAACACTCTCCGCGGCAGCTCGTGGACGAGGGCGAGCTCTTCGAGCACGTCGACCGACGTGGAGGCCGCCTTCGTCTTGCCGGTGCGCTTCCGGGACGGGAGCTGCAGCTTGTCGAAGAGTATGGTCGAGAGCTGCCGCGGCGAGTTGATGTTGAAGGGTTCGCCGGCGAGAGCGTGGATCTCGGCCTGCAGCGCCGACAACTGCTTGTCCATCGCCACCGACTGCACGGCCAGTGCATCGACGTCGAGCCGCACGCCGGCGCGCTCCAGGTCGGCCAGCACCGGCACGAGCGGCAGCTCGAGGTCGCGGTAGAGCGGCTCGAGCCCGTCGCGGACGAGTTGGGCGCGCTGACCCTCGGCGACCTGCAGCGCCAAGTCGCTTCGTTCGCCGGCGTACTCGACCACCGCGTCGACCGGCACGTCGGCGGGGCCGAGCGCCTTCGCTCCCTTGCCGAACACCTCCTCGGGGGTGATCGCCTTGTAGCCGACAGCCTCCAGGGCGAGGTCGCCCAGGTCATGCCCGACCGGGTGGCGTCGAGGAGATAGCTGGCGAGCAGCGTATCGACGTCGAGCCCCGCCAGGGGACGCCGTGGCGGCCGAGGACGAGAGTGGCCTGCTTGAGGTCGTGGCCCACCTTCGCCACCGCCGCGTCGGCCAGCGGCTTCGCCAGCGCGGCGAGCAACGCCTCGCGCCCGAGGCCGGCATCGGCCCCCAGCGTCCGGTGTCCGAGCGCCACGTAGCGCGCATGACCCGGACCGGCCGAGAGCGCGATTCCGACGAGGTCGGCGCGCATCGCGTCCGACTCCCCGGCCACTACGCGAGGCCGACCCGCCCGGCGCGCCCGATGGCGTCGAGCAGCGCCGCGAGTTCCGATTCGGACCGCACCACGCCGTAGTCCTTTTCGACGGTCGTTGCCGTCGGCGCGTACTCGGGCACGAGGGTCCGGAAGCCGAGCGCCGTGAAGAGCGTGAAGCAATGGTCGGGTGACGGGCCGCGGTAGCGGAGCTTGTCCGGCTCGAACGGGACCGGCACGTCCGTCCGGATGGTGACCAGCTCGCGGCTCCTGCGCGCCTCGTCCGCGTGCTGCTCGAGCGCCGTTCGTTGTCTCTTCTTCTTGACGTCCGCCGTGTGCTCCAGCAGTGCATCGAGGGAGCCGTGCGCCGCGATCAGCTCGCGGGCGCCCTTCTCGCCGATGCCGGGGACGCCCTTCACGTTGTCGACGGCGTCGCCCATCAGGGCCAGGACGTCGATCACCTGCTCGGGCCCGACGCCGAACTTCGCCTGCACGCCGCCGGCGTCGTACCACGTGCCGGGGTCGCGCGGGTTGAAGACGGACACGCCGTCGCCGACGAGCTGGAAGAAGTCCTTGTCGCCGGTGACGATCGCCACCTCGAACCCGGCCGCGCGCGCCTGCCCGACGAGCGTCCCGATGACGTCGTCGGCCTCGAACGTCTCGTACGTGAGCACCGGCACGCCGAGCGCCTCGCACGCCTCGTGCACATGCGGGACCTGCTCGCGCAGGTCGGGCGGCATCGGCGCCCGGTTCGCCTTGTAGTCGGCCGCGAGCTCGTTCCGGAAGGTCGGTCCCCGGACGTCGAAGGCGGCGGCAATCAGGGCCGGCCGATGGTCGGCGATGAGCTTGCGCAGCATCGTGACGAAACCGAAGACGGCGTTCGTCGGCCGGCCGTCCGGCGCGCTCAGCCCCCGTATCGCGTGGAACGCACGGTACATCTGGGAGCTGCCGTCGATCAGGAAGACGGTGTTGCTGGCATCCATCGGGCGTGCGAGTGTACCACCCGGTCGGATCGCGGCCGGGCTCCCGTGCGTCGGCCGGATTCCCGGCTGACGCCGCGGCGTCGGGGCTGGCCGGTTACGGTGTGGCGATATAGCCCCGCCGCGCCCGGACGCGAAGCCGCGAGTCCCGGATCTCGACCTCTATCTCGTGCCAGCGTCCGTCTGCGTGGCCCGGCGCCGGGTAGGCGAGGAAGTACTGCCGGCTGAGCTCGTCGGCGATCCCCGCGGTGGCGGCGTCGAGGTCGTCGGCGTCGCGGATGACCTCCGTCCGGCCGCCGCTGTCGTCGGTCAGGTCGCGCAGCGCGGACGCGTTGACCCGGTCGCCGGCGCCGAACACCGCTCCGCCCCCGGGCACACGGGTCGTCGGCGGGATCGGCAGGCGTCCCCTCCCGCCGCCGCCGGGAATCGGGAAGGGGATCCGCACCGGCGGGCGCGTCCGCGGCGCCGGCGGCCGGCCCCCGCCGTACCGCGACGGTCCCCGGCTGTCGATGCCGATGGCGTAGACCATGACCTCGGTCTCGCGAATCAACGCTGCAGGTCGCGGACACGAATCTCGCTGTTGGTGTCGTTGCCGTCCGAGATGACGACCACCGCCTTCTTGCGGTGCCGGCCCTGTTCCGCCAGCACCACGGCGTCGGCCACCGCATCGTAGAGCGCGGTGCCCCCGCGGGGACGGATGCCGCCGAGGGCGCGGCTCACCCGTTCGGGGTCGTTGGTCCAGTCGTGCACGAGCCGCGGCTGGTAGTTGAACCGGTACAGGAAGAACTCGTCGTCCGGGCCGAGCAGGTCGAACAGGAAGCGGTCGAGGGCGCTCCGCGCGGCGGCCATCCGCTCGCCGTCCATGCTGCCGCTCGTGTCGAGCACGATGCCGAGGCTGACCGGTACCCGCTCGCGGCTGAAGTGGGTGAGGGTCTGCGGCACGCCGTCCTCGTAGACGAGGAAGTCGTCCTTGTCCAGACCGGACACGAAGCGACCGCGCCGGTCGGTCACGGTTGCGCTCACGTTGATCAGGTCGACGCCGGTGCGGAACCGGAACGCCGGACGGTCGGTGTCCTGGGCGGCGGCTATTGCGGGCGCCATGACCGCGACGGCCAACAGAAGAGATGGAATCCGGATGCCGGCGCACGCGTGCTTCATGACGCATCTCCCACGGGGATCGGAGGTTGCACGGCCGAGCGGCGATCGATATGCGGAATCGTCGTTTCGTCCAGAAGGAAGCTGATCCGGTACCGGTTGATGCCGGCGGCCAGCAGGCGAATCGTGAACGGGGAGTCGGCGCCGGGCGGCAGCGAGGGAGTATCCACGGGTGTCCGGCGGGTGGCCACCAGCGTGCCGGCCGCATCGAATGCCATCGCGACGACCGACAGCCGCTCGGCGTCGACCGCCGCCGGGTTGCGAACCGACCCGCTGATGTCGAGAAACGGTCCCTCGGCCGCGTGCCGCAGCGCGATCAGATCGAGCGGCGGACGGGCATCGTCCAGTGGCTCGTCCGCGTCACCGGCACCGGGTTCGGACAGCAGGAACACGGTTGCCACCACGGCGAGTACGACGCCCGCCGCTCCCGCGAGGGCGGCGAAGCGCCCCCAGTCCGCCGGCGTCGACGGCACGGGAGAAGAGAACAGCCCGCCGCTCCCGGCCCCGGGCTCGCTTGCCGCGCCATCGTCCGCCGCGGGCTCCGGCTCGAACGGTCCCGGCACATCGCTCGCGGACCATCCCTCGCCGCTTCTCAACTCAGCCGCGAGCGCGGCCAGCCGCGCGGCCGACCGCCGCCGCTCTTCCTGCACGAGCCGCCACGTCACCACGCCCATGGCGATGGCCAGGAACAGCGACAGCAGGGTCACGGCGATCAGCGTCATCTCGACCATCGTTCCTTTACCGCAGCCTGAACTCCATCGCCACTTCGACCACGACGTCGACCGTGACACCCTGCCTCCGGGCCGGATGGAAACGCCACTGGCGCATCGCCGCCACCGCGGTCTCGTCGAGCCCGTGACCGAGGCTGCGGACGACCCGGACTTCGCCCACCTCGCCGCTCGCGAGGACCACGACCTCCAGAACGACGTCGCCTTCGATTTCACGCCGCAGCGCGTCCGCGGTATAGACCGGCTTGACCTCGCGCCGGATACGCGGCGGTGAAAATATATGCGCTTCCCAGCGGTATTGAGGTCGCCGTCCCGTCTCCGCGACCGCGCCGGGGCCGGACGCACGTGCTCCCGAACCCGGGCCGACGCCGCGCCCGGCTCACGCGCCGACGCCGCCGTCCCGGCCGGGGCCGCTCGATGGCGCTCCGGTCGTGGCCGGAGCCGGTGGGGGCTCGAGCAGGCCGCGGAGATCCCGGCGGTCGGCGCGCATCGCCATCAGCGGCGCCACGATGCGGGGCAGCGCCTCGCGCTCCAGCGGCTCGGGAGGACGCGGTTCCTCGACCGGTTCCACGACTGCGACCGGTCTTCGACGCTTGCGGAACGGGACTGCTGGTGCGGCTCTCGCCGCGCCGCTCCGCACGCGGCGGCGGCAGCGGCTGCCGCAGGTCATATCAGAAGACACCTCCTACGGGTTCCGGGACGGCCACGAAACCGGCGCGAGAGGGGGCGATTCGCGGTATCGGCGGCTCGAGGAGGCCGTCGTCATCTGCACTGCGGTCAGCATGACCAGGAGCGGGATGACCATGCCGTGGGCCAGGGTCGACATCGCGACCGAGACGGCGCCGGACGGCGAGTCTCCGAGGTCCCGGTCGAGGAGGGCGCCGCCGAAGACGGAACGGGTCGTGGCGGGCGGCGAGTATCCCGCGGCTCGCACGAGCGCGTCGCACGCTGCTACTCCGACCTGTGACGTATGCGTTTCACTCCTTCGTCTGGCCTGCGCGACGAACTACGCCGTTATTATCCAGCGTTGCGTACTGGTCCCCTTGTCTCACCCCGCGGCACCATCAGGCGCCGGACCACGTCGTCTATCGTTCCCGTCGTATCGACCTCTGCCTGGATCGCTATGCGCGACCTCGTCCGCCGAATAGACTCATTATGGCGCGCGGCTGCGCGAAACGCGTGGTCTCGCGACGGGCTGGTCTTCTGTACGACATCTGTTTCTTTTCCGCTCACTTCATATTTCGTTCCTCGAAGAAGCTCTGCCTCCTGTTCGGACGACGAATGGAGCGCACGCCCGGAATCCTTCCGCCTCGAGAGCGCCGGCGGCGCCGCCGTTCAACAGGTAGGTCCGGTCGAGTGCCCGCTGCGAGAAGAGGCCGCCGATGCCGTCCCGCTGGCCGCCCTCGATCACGTACGCCGCAAACGCACGTCGGACGCATCAGCACCTTGAGCACAGTCTGGTAGTGACTACAGTGACGTTTTCGTTCATGTCGCGATGTCTAGCTCCGATCAGGTCG
Organism: Geodia barretti; assembly: GCA_030341885.1. Lineage (NCBI taxonomy): Eukaryota > Metazoa > Porifera > Demospongiae > Tetractinellida > Geodiidae > Geodia > Geodia barretti. The sequence goes on from CASHTH010004326.1 coordinate 25,173, forward strand.
GGCGCCACGACCACGTCGAACGACTCGGGATCGCAGGGCAGCGCGCCGATGTCCGGGCCGTCTGGCCTCCACCAGCCACCCGGCGCGCTCCGCGCGCGCGCTCTCCCACCGTGTCGTCATTCTCGGCGTCCGTCTCCGCGACGACGCCGGCTTCGCCGCTGATCCCGGCCACCCTGGCGAGCTCCGCGATCAGTGATCGTTCCGGTCTTGCCGTCTGCTGGCAGCACGGACGCGCCGAGCTTGAGACCGACCATCGACAACTTCGCGCGTCGCGTGACCTCGACTCTCTCAGCTTGATGACACACTGTGCCTCGTCCAATCCGCGAACGGCGACCCGCAGCGCGCCGCGGAACGCATTCTCAGGTCGGTCTTCTCAGGTCCGTACGGGCTCCAGCCGACAGGAGTGAATGCCAAAGGCTCAAAAACACCTGATATAGTCTGCCGCCGCGGTGCAGGGCTCCCGCAGATCTGCTCGGCCACGGGCGCCTTGGAATTCTGCTCGCCGGTCTCGGCGCCGTCAGCCACGCCTTCATCATCGCCGGTGTCTCTTATAAACGCTCCATCCGTTCAGGGGACTACGCCGCTGCCAGCCGGTGCTCGCTCACGCAGATGGGCACGATCCGGCTCAGGCAATGACGTGACGAGGGCTGCGTCGCCTGATCAGGACTTCGTCCCGCTCGCCACCCTCGACGATCTCGTTTTCGGCGGCTGGGACATCTTCGAGGACAACTGCTACGAGGCGGCGCGCAACGCCGCGGTGCTGCGTCGGGGAGTGAGCTGCTCGATGAGGGCCGCCCGAGCTTGAGGCGCTACTACATGCCTTGGCAGCGGTCTATCGTGATTCAGGCCTACGTCAAGAGGCTCGACGGCCCGAACGTGAAGACGGCTCCACCAGCGCGATTTTCTTTCGTCGCCGATTGCGTAGCTCCGGGCGACAGCCGCCGGTTCAGGGGCATTCACTGCCATGTGGAGCGGCTGGTGCTGGTCTGGTGCGGCAGCACCGAGGTGTACATGGAGGAGGCGCCGGTCCATCAGTCGCTCGACGCGTTCGAGCGTGTCTTTCGAGCTCGAGCGCGACCCGGCCATACAGTCGAGCATCCTGATCTTTCTTCTCGATTATACGCCGCCCTAAAGCCGATAGGGATTCACCTACGCCAACGCTGCGGCGCCGATTATATGAGTGCCGACGTGTTCCGGCTGCTCGAGGGTCTGGCACTGCAGACCGGATCGCCGCTCGCGGGAAAGGACCTCAAGACCGGCCAGACGTCGATGAAGACGATTGGGCGCCCCCGGATGAAGGGCGCGTGCCGGGAGTGGCGGATGGTACATAAAAATCCAACAACAGAGGGGGAACCGCGAGCGAGGTGTCGACGATACGAGTGTTCAAGGCGAAGGAGGAGAGCAAGAAGTCGGTGCTCGATCACTTCTGAGTCGGAGCTTACCGGACGCTATATGGCGACCTGCACCACGGGTCCGCATTCAACACCTACCCCGCGCGGCGACAACAGGAAGGTGGGAAACAGCGACTGGTCGGGTGGTGAGAAAAGATGAAGCTCAAGATTCAAGTCTTGCCGGGAAGCATGCTGGCGGAGCCCTCGTGACGACGTGGCCATGTCCTCGATTATAG
>CASHTH010004327.1:0-30885 GCA_030341885.1 Geodia barretti
TTTACTTATGAAGAACCTCAGGTAACTGGAGTTGATCCTGCATTTGGCCCGAAATCAGGAGGAATCGAAGTTGTGATCAGTGGTGGCAGTCTGAGTATTGGGAACAGAGACGACACTGCAGTCACACTCGGTGACAGTGACTGTGCCATCACATAGTGAGTATTTATCCTGAAATATTGGTGTTGTGATTGCTATTTGTGTGTCACAGCATTAACGATTCGAGGATCATTTGTAAGTCTGGAGTGTTTCTTCAAGGCATGTCAGAAGCTGTAGTGGTTATGATTGACAATGCCAGTGTCAGTAGAGATAGGGTGGAGTTTGCTTTCAGAGAAGACCCCATTTTCATCAGTGTCGGCCCCCAAAGAGTCATTCCCTCGTAAGCAGCCTTTTTCACACAAGTACAATAAGCAATTTGTTTGTACATTGCAGGGGTGGTATTAATTTAACATTCACCGGAATGAACTTTGATGTTGTGGTCGAACCTGTGTTTGTTTATACTGACGCAAGGCTGTGGGGGTAAATGATGCATATCTCAGTTATTGTGTGGCTATTTGGTGTACTCATTGCAGGAGGTTGGACGGTGTAATGGAGCAGTGGGTAACACAATGATCTGCAGTCTCCCAAAGTTTACCACTCAGGAACCCGATCTGACAAATATCAGCTACACCGTGAGATTTGGAGATGCTCCGGGCCCAAACAGAACAAGAGCAGAGTTGACACTGGAATCACGACCTGACCCAGTGTTCCCAGAAGACGGCACTGCTCTCTCTCAGACAGAGTTCTCCCCTGGCTCTGGGGCTCCTCTCACCATCTCTGTGAGTTGACATAGGTACTCTCTTTCCTTGCCTGATTCTACATGTGTTTCCTCAGGGGATGTTCCTAGACAGTGTAGATAGAAGTGAGATACACGTGACAGTTGGAGGAGAGGAGTGTAATGCCATAATAACAGGAGCTCAAGCTGCAGACACGGTGAGTTTAGCTTTTCTGTATAATAATTTTGATCTCTTTCCTATGTCTCAACAGTATACATGTTTTGTACCAAGGGATCCTCTGAATGGAGTCAACGATGGCAAAGTTATAGTAATTGCAAAATCATTTACTATAGTCGTTCCAAATATCTTTTTGTTTTTACAGGTTATGGTTGGCCAAAATTTGAGGTATGAAATTGGTACAGTGACATATGAAGGAGAAACTGAAGAAGGAGCTTCAAACACTGGAGCCATTGCTGGTTCTGTTACAAGTGTCCTCGTGGTTCTGAGTGGGGCTGTTATACTCATCTTGGTTCTCTTTGTCGTTTTCAAGAGAAAGACTACGGCAAACGAAACTCTGCTTGCCAATCGTTTTGCCCACCACGAGATGGTTGAGACAAAAGGAGGTATTTTTGTATGTTGACAAGATCTGCCCTTAATGTCATTTTTTCTACCAGTATTTCCTTCTAGTGAGGCTGGAGGAGCAGGTTAATATTTCCTTCTAACTGATTTTGGTTTGTACTAACAAATTATTACTAGCAATGGATATGGCCCGGGAAGAGCTGAAGAAGTTTATACCACAGAGACTTCACATTCCTAGCAGTCACTCCGTCTGTTGGACAGTGTTGGACATGGTCAGACACTAGTACACACCTTGGTTTGCTCATCCATGCATGCTCCACAGGAGAATTTGGTGAGGTCTATAAGGCATACCTAATTGGGCTAAAAAAGCAGCGTGCTGTGGCTGTCAAGACACTTAGAGGTATATAACTTTATGTAAGAGCCAGTTTAGGACTAGTGTTAACTTTCCCTCCCAGGGTTGTTTTCGGCCAATGATGTGCAACAGATCTTGCAGGAAGTTGTGAAGATGAAAGATTTCAAACATCGTCACGTCATGCCACTGATTGGAGTGTGCCTTGATTCTGGAGTGGGTGTGGTCATGCCTTTTATGGCAAATGGTAGCATCCTGAGCTACCTCAAGAAAGAGAGAGGGACACTTTTGCTTAATGAAGATGCTGAAATTGAACAGGTAAATATTGTTGCCCTTCAAATTTTACGTCATTCTTGTGTCAGATTGTTCCAGTTCGCAAGCTGCTCATGAGGATGTGTCTGGAGATAGCTAAAGGAATGGAGTATCTGGCAGAGCAGAAGTTTGTGCACAGAGATCTGGCTGCAAGAAATTGCATGTGAGATACTGTCTGTCCATAGTTCACACTGCCAGCTCAGAATAGCTTGCATACTAAGTAATGTATATACTTTAACACTGTTGTGCAGGTTGGACCATAGTGGTTGTGTGAAGGTTGGTGACTTTGGTCTGGCGGAGGATATCTACAGCACAGGCTACGTGAGAGAAGACAATAAGACTGTCAAGGTCCCCTACAAATGGATGCCTCCGGAGAGCTTGGAAGACGCCCTCTTTTCTGAACTGAGTGATGTGGTGAGAAATGAAAACTGTATTGTCGGAAACTCCTATAATACACACTTTGACTTATGCAGTGGTCGTATGGAGTGACATGTTGGGAGATCTTCACAGTTGGTAAGACCCCATACCCAGCCCTTGACCCCCCCGACTCTACTGCGGATGCTGAAGGAAGGACATCGTTTAGAGCATCCTGACAATACCGCATGTTCTCCTGAAATGTAAGGATCTTCACCAGATCTGTTAGTTTTTCCCAGAACACTCCTTCAACACACACATTTTGAGCAACTGTTGAGGGTTTATTGTTATGAAAAGGAACTACAGTAGGTTAATTGTGGATTGGTTTTTTAGGAGAGAAAAATGGATCCCAGCTAAATTTGTTTATTTGCCAGGTATTCGGTGATGAAGAGGTGCTGGAAGTTGGCTCCAGATGAGAGACTGAGGTTCAGTGACCTGGTGGTCAGAGTGGACAAGACCCTCCAGTCAGTGGCTGGCTATGTGGAGCTCTCCATGACTCTGGAGAAGCTAGACCCTGGGGAGGAGGAGGAGGACTGGACTGGGTATGAGGTGATGGAACCTGTACCATATGAAGCTGGTAAGATCTGTTGTGTGACCTATTATATTATTAATACTGCCCTTTTTCAGCTGAGGAAGAGATTTGGGTCGATCCTAATCCTAGCTATGGTACAAAGGTTGTGATCAAGTGAAGGTGGTCATGACAAACCAACCCCCTAATATACTCTACAGATCAAGAATAACGTTTATAAACAGTGACTCTGTACTGTGTATGATTTAGAGAACTCACTCTATACTAGTCTAATAGACAGGGAATAAAATAATGCTGCTTGCAGCAATCAAGGCTAGTTGACATGGAGAAATGTGACTGGAGCAGCATGTTTTGCTGGCCGGGGATGCGCATGCGCAATTGTCATTACTCCTGATCCGGCTTCCGATGTGCGCGCGCGCTATCTAGCGCGCGTGTGTGCGCGTGAGCGTTGTGTCGGTCAAGTTTCGGTTGGAGAAGGTAGATGGGCGTTAGATTAGTAGGAAGAGTGTTTGTTCTGTTGTGCGCGCTGCAGTGGAGCATTGGCCAGCTAGAGTTGGCGAGCTTCTCGTTGGACGTGCCTCCGAACAGCGGCAGTAATGCTGTGGCGGTCAACAGGGAGAATGGAGAGGTGTTTATCGCTGCAGGCAACCAGCTTCTGCGACTGAGCCGCAGCCTTGACCTACTGGAGACTGCTAATGTTAGTGGAGACGATCTCTTGGTCGGAATAGCTCTGAGTCCCGACGGCAGTAGACTAGTGGGATGTCAGGGAGGAAGCTCCAGGAGATGTTTCGTGTACGACACTCGCGACTTGAGCAGTGGACCAAGTGCAACTGTTGAGAACGCTCACTACAATCCGCAGAACGGGCTGGCTATTGTTACGACGGCTGATAGTTTCTACCTGGGCAGTGAGGGCCCATTTGGTCAGCCAGGGGGAACCGATAACATCTACTAGCTCAATACGACTACACCTCAGAGGTAGTGCGAACAACTGGAGACTATAGATTCAGAGTCGATACCGCCGATTTCACTCGCCACTTTTACGGAGGTGTTAGCAGAAACAAGTACGTGTACTATTTTGTAGCAGATCGAGGACAATTTGACGTTTTTCGTGTTCTCCGAGTGTGCGACTGCGCCAGGGAGCAGGCATGTAGTAAAAATGAGTTCGAGGCACTGTATGAACTGGCTGTGGAGTGTAGTAGTTCTGCAACTCAAAACGCCAGAATATGTGGAACTGATCTGGTGGAATCCTTTGCTGGACAGGCTGGGCCGTTTGTAGTAGTGACTCGATGTGAAGATGTGGTTAGTAGTGGTCGAAATCGTGTCTGTGCCTTCAGACTTGCTGATATTGACAATGACATGAACACATATTTCAATGAATGCAAGTCTGGAAAGCAATCTGAATCTGAGCCTCCTTGGGAGCCTCCAACATCTTGTTTAGAGTTTACTGTGAGTTACAGTTTTGTCTAATATTCCATAACTTCTCACTACTCTCCACAGGAAGCCATGCCTTGTGATTTTGGTCCTCCCTCTGCTATTAGTGATACTGGGAGATCCAATGCACAAAGATTTGCATTTCGGTTGGTCAATGCTGGCAATTCTCTCATTACCGCGACGCTAGCAATCTTTGTGGAAGAAGTCAGTTTAGTGTATGTTGCCTATGATGGAGACATTGAAGTGGTGAGTGTACATTTTGTAGCATGGAGTTTTGTATTGCTTTCCCATTCCAATGCAGTATGAAGTAAAAACAACAGATACCAATAACCCAACTGGTTCTCTGTTGCAAACAATTGATAATGTCCCATCAGTGCAAGACATTGGCTGGGAGGAGGGATCAGACAACATAACTATTACCACAGACAACCAGGTACTTATAAATATTTTCACCATTTACTGCAACTATTCATCTTTATCATGTGTCATAGGTCTTTCTGTACCCTCTGGAGACGTGCTCAGAGTCATCGTCATGTGTGGAGTGCACAGAGGAAGACTCATTTCCTCTGTGTGGCTGGTGTACAGTGGAGGACAAGTGTTCTCGGAGGTCTCAGTGTCTCGACAGCTCTCAACCAGGGAGATGGGTCCAGAGCTCCAGCGAGTGTATCTCCACCGCTGTCTCTCCAGCCCAGTTCATTCTGGACTCCCCCACCATTGTAAGTGAAACCACTTGTACCTACATACATTTCAACAAATTTGAGTTTCCACGACGGCCTCTAAGCAGTTCTGACGTAGTATTAACCCTACCCTGAGCTAAACCCCTGGGTAGAGCCTTAATTGCAGTTAAGGCCTGTGGCTGTTGTTGAAAGACGTTCTCCTATCTAGCTGGATGTGACAGCCACCTCACCCCTGCCAGAGAATTTGACGTACAATTGCTCATTCTCTGCCCCTGGAGACAAGTTTACACTAGTGGTCCTTGCTATTGAAGTGGTAGCTGGCACTAAGTACCAGTGTAATATCGCTAATGTCGCTACTTCTCTGGACTCAGCCAAACAAGGTGTGGTAGATACAAACCTGAAAACTGTACCATGATCATCCACCTTTTGTCCTACAGTTACCCACTTCAGCTTTGTCAGTGTTGAAGTTGGTATACCGTTTGCTACTAGTCAAAATGCCCTCACAATCTTCAATTGCAGTGCAGCTAAAAGGTTGGTAGGTTCGCATGGTACAGTGGAACTTTAGATAAGGAGACCCTCCGAGAGGGGGACAACCTCTCTACAAGGGATAAAATCTTTGGCCCCATAGTGTCCCTTGTTTGGAGGTTTCACTGTAATGTGAAGCTAAGCTAATCCAGTGTGCAAGGCCCTACTGACCTCAATAGGCCTGGGGTTCTCTGTGAATTTTAACAGAAACACAAATTTACTACATTAGAAAAATTCAATGATGATTTCCTAATGCCTGTCCCTTTGTCTTCTTTGCCTTTGTTGCTGCCGTGCACACTACTCCATATAGTGTCCAATAGTTTGGCAGTGGATCCACTGGGAATAGGGGGACCTCTGCCGTGCACACCACTCCATACGGTGTCCAATAGTTTGGCAGTGGATCCACTGGGAACAGGGAGACCTCTGCCGTGCATACCACTCCATATAGTGTTCAATAGTTTGGCAGTGGGTCCACTGGGAATAGGGGGACCTCTGCCGTGCATACCACTCCATAGTAGTGTTCAATAATTTGGCAGTGGGTCCACTGGGAACAGGGAGACCTCTGCCGTGCATACCACTCCATACGGTGTTCAATAGTTTGGCAGTGGGTCCACTGGGAATAGGGGGACCTCTGCCGTGCATACCACTCCATATAGTGTTCAATAGTTTGGCAGTGGGTCCACTGGGAACAGGGAGACCTCTGCCGTGCATACCACTCCATACGGTGTTCAATAGTTTGGCAGTGGGTCCACTGGGAACAGGGAGACCTCTGTCGTGCACACCACTCCATACAGTGTTCAATAGTTTGGCAGTGGATCCACTGGGAACAGGGAGACCTCTGCCGTGCATACCACTCCCATACGGTGTCCAATAGTTTGGCAGTGGATCCAGCTGGAACAGGAGACCTCTTGCCGTGCATACACTCCATACAGTGTTCACTAGCTGGCCACTGGGTCCACTGGGAATAGGGAGAAAAAACCCTCTGCCGTGCATACCACTCCATACAGTGGTTCAATAGTTGGCAGTGGTCCACTGGGAACAGGAGACCTCTGCCGTGCACACCACTCCATAACGGTGTTCAATAGCTTGCAGTGGTCCACTGGGAATAGACCTCCTGCCGTGCATACCACTCCATACGGTGTCCAATAGTTTTGGCAGTGGGTCCACTGGCACAGGGAGACCTCTGCCGTGCATTACCACTCCATACGGTGTTCAATAGTTTGGTCAGTGGGTCCACTGGGAACAGGGGAGACCTCTTGCCGTGCACACCACTCCATACGGTGTCCAATAGTTTGGCAGTGGGTCCACTGGAACAGGACCTCTGCCGTGCACACCGCTCCATATCATGTGTCAATAGTTTGGCAGTGGGTCCCACTGGGAACAGGGAGACCTCTGCCGTGCACACCGCTCCATATAGTGTTCAATAGTTTGGCAGTGGTCCACTGGCACAGGGAGACGTCGGTCTAAAGCTACCCACAGCCCTCTCCCCACCCAAAACACTCTCTCATTTGCCACACTATAATGAACAACATGGAGACAAGCACAGCTACTTGCATTATACATGGATATACCTTGGTGTTTGGCCCTTCAAAGACATACTATTATTATTAGTACACCAAAGTCAACCTCCTTCCCACCACTAAGCTAGTCACACACATTGTACATACTTCACCTGGTGGTCATTGCAGACTTACGGTGACTTAACTGCTCAGGACTATAGGCTTCATGGGATTGTTATGGCAACAAACAGGAGAGATATAGCAAACTGCGAGCACACACGACAAAAAACCTCTGTGGAGAGTGCTGACTAGCAATTTGTTGTAACTCGGGTGTGTTAAGGACTGGGTCCAGCACACTTGTTTTAACCCCATGCTTATACTTATAGTGTAGTATTCGACCTCCAAGATAGTGAAGACCTCTCTGGAAGGGACAAGTTGTTGGCCCCATAGTGTCCCTTGTTCGGAGATTTCACTGTAATGTGCGTCTTGGTCACGTTCTGTGTCTTGTTCTTCCCTCAGTTGTGTGGATTGTCTGGGTACCCAGGGAGCCTGTGGCTGGTGTCTATATGAAGGAATTTGCAGTGGGATATCAGAACCTTGTCCCGTGCCTGAAGGAGTGAACAACTCATACCTCAAAGTGAGCTCTCAGTCGTGTGTGAAACACTGAGCAATTCGCCTGATTTTTCCCTCACAGCTTGGTACCAGCTCTGAACCAACTGAAGTGTGCCCTGTTGTAAATTCAGACCCGACTACTGGGAACTATACTCAACCAGTCAACGTGGCCAGAGATCTAGTTCTAAAGACCAGCAACCTGCCATCTCCTGTGAGTTGAGACAAAATGCAGTGGTGTCATGTGGCATTTGGTGTGGCTATACATTCTGCAGGTTGATGGTTTCCGTTATGAGTGCACTATTAACGGCCAGCTTTTTCACGCAATTCTCAACATTGCAGAAGATACTGTCGCCTGCATCATATCGGAGGGGGTAAATGCATGAACAATGCACTCTATTATCTCCATTTCTCTCTGTGTCAGGTCCTTCAAATATCGTCCGGTGACCAGACAGTATCCCTAGAGTTGATATGGACTAACGATGCAGTCTCCTATCCTCTCAATGGCAATTCAACAGATAGCATTGTGTGTGAGTTTGATTGGATCAAACAAAGATACTTTTTCTTGTTTGATATTATACAGGTATTCTCTACGACTGTAATGAGTTGGAGACTAGTTGCTCATCTTGCCTGGGAGAAATGTGGCTGGGTTTACGTGTGGCTGGTGCTCCAATGAGTGTGTGGTGACAGAAGAATGCAGTGATACCTTTTTCACCACAACTGCCATGTGTCCTCTGCCAATAATTGACTCGGTCCAGCCCAACAGGGGACCCACAGCCGGAGGGACTCGTGTTAACATCTCTGGGCACTGACCTTGGAGCCTCTTACAGTGATGTAATAGAAGTTAGTCTACAATCAGTTACTGGTACTAGTGTAAGCTGTTTACTGGCTGGAGAAGAGACGTATGTTTTAGGAAGAGGGATAGTCTGTGTGACTCCAAGCGTGATGTTTGGTGGAAACTATGTGTTGAAAGTTCTCATCCAACGTGAATCAATCACAGAGGTGGTCAGTGCACCTTACTCTTATGAAGAGCCTCGGCTGACTGCAGTTCATCCTGCATTTGGGCCGAAATCAGGAGGAATCGAAGTGGTGATCAGTGGTAGCAGTCTGAGTATTGGAAACATTCAGAACACCTGCATTCAGCTGAATGGAGTTGATTGTGAGATCATGACGTGAGTCCAGTATAATTATGTATCTCTCTTGCCATTCCTCATTTTCTCTTGTGTCACAGCATACTTGATTCACACATCAGTTGCGTATCTGGAGAGTTTCAAGGAAGTACGTCAGTGGCAGTAGTGGCGTTTATCGACAATGCCAATGTCAGTGAGGATGGAGTGGACTTTGCTTACAGAGAAGACCCTGTTTACTTCAGTGTCAGCCCCAAAGAGTCATTCCCGCGTAAGCATTCTTTTTAAGATGACGACAAAAATTATAAAGCAATTTCTCTCTACTTATTGTCGCAGAGGTGGTATTAATTTAACACTTACTGGAATGAACTTTGATGTTGTGGTCGAACCTGTGTTTGTTTATACTGACGCAAGGCTATCCGGTTCAGTGGGGGTACTATACACATATCTGAGTTATTGTGTGGCATTTGCTGTATTCTTTACAGGTTGGACGGTGTATGGAGCACAGGGTAACACGATGATCTGCAGTCTCCCTAGCTTCACCACTCAGGAACCCCATCTGACGAATATCAGCTACACTGTGATATTTGGAGATGCTCCAGGCCCAAACAGAACAAGAGCAGAGTTGACACTGGAGTCGAGGCCTGACCCAGTGTTTCCAGAAGACGGCACTGCTCTCTCTCAGACAGAGTTCTCCCCGGCTCTGGGGCCCCTCTCACCATCTCTGTGAGTTGACACTGGACTTTACTCTCTTTCTATGTAATAGTTAGACGACAAGACTACGCGGATTTAGGGGGCCGAGGTCCTGGGGCTGTGGCGTTCTGAGCGCGCTGAAGGACACTACTACGGAGCCTGAGGCTTCCTAAATCGCGTGGTTTCCATGACTCGCTGTCTAACTGTTTTAGAGTGTGACGGCGCACAAAAACATGAGAAAATGTTTCAAAGGCCCTGGGGGGTGAACATTATCCAATAGCGTTCCTCGATAGTATTCCTCGTTCTACTTAGTGTTCCTCCTCATCCTACAGAGGAAGGTGCATAGACTAGCTTTCTCCTAGTTGACACAATCAGATTCGAGTATTTCAAACGGCCGTACACTAAGTTTTATTACAGTAAATCCTCTTCAGGGAATGTTCCTGGACAGTGTAGATAGAAGCGAGGTACACGTGACAGTTGGAGGAGAGCTGTGTGAAGCCATAATAACGGGAGCTCAAGCTGCAGACACAGTGAGTTGAGCTTTTCTGTGTAATAATTTTGATCTCTTTCCTACTGTCTCATCTCAGTACACATGTCTTGTACCAAGGGATCCTCCGAATGGAGTCAACGATGCCAAAGTTATAGTAAATGCGAAATCATTTACTATGGTAATTCCAAATATCTTTCTCCTTTTTTACAGGTTATGGTTGGCCAAAATTTGAGGTATGAAATTGGTACAGTGACATACAAGAGTAATGAAGGAGAAACTAATCCGAATGAAGAGGGAGCTTCAAACACTGTGGCCATTGTTGGCTCTGTTACAAGTGTCCTTGTGGTTCTGAGTGGGGCCATTATACTCATCTTGGTTCTATTTGTCGTTTTCAAGAGAAAGACTTCGGCAAACGAAACTCTAGATCTGGTTGCCAATCGTTTTGCCCTCCAAGAGATGGTTGAGACAACAGGAGGTATATACGTTTTGTGTTGACAAGATCTACCTTGTAAATGTTTCCGCTAGTATTTCCTTCTAGTGAGGCTGGAGAAGGAGCAGGTTAATAATACTTCTTACTGAGGATATAGGTTTCTAACAAATTAATTCCAGCAATGGATATGGCCCGAGAAGAGCTGAAGAAGTTAATACCACAGAGACTGCACATTCCTAGCAGTCCTCTTCGTCTGCTGGACAGTGTTGGACATGGTCAGACTCCGTACACACCTTGTTTTGCTTATCCACCATGCATGTTCCAGTCCACAGGGGAATTTGGTGAGGTCTATAAGGCATACCTGACTAGGCTTAGAAAACAGCGTCTTGTTGCTGTCAAGACACTTAGAGGTAGGTTCATTTACTTTTATGTAAGAGCAAGTTTATTCAGTACCAATGCCAGTTTATTCAGTATAAATGTCTTTCCCTTCCAGGGTTGTTTTCGGCCAATGATGTGCAACAGATCTTGCAGGAAGTGGTGAAGATGAAAGATTTCAAACATCCTCACGTCATGCCACTGATTGGAGTGTGCCTTGATTCTGGAGTGGGTGTGGTCATGCCTTTTATGGCAAATGGTAGCATCCTGAGCTACCTCAAGAAGGAGAGAGGGAAACTTTTGCTTAATGAAGATGCTGAAATCGAACAGGTAAAATGTTTTCTTGCCCGTAAAATGTTACACGTCATTCTATTCTGCCTTTTTCTAGATTGTTCCAGTCCGCAAGCTGCTCATGAGGATGTGTCTGGAAGTAGCTAAGGGGATGGAGTATCTTGCAGAGCAGAAGTTTGTTCACAGAGACCTGGCTGCAAGAAATTGCATGTGAGATATCCATACTACACACTGGCAGCTCAGAATACAGTGGAACCTCCAAACAAGGGACACTATGGGGCCAACGATTTTGTCCCTTGTAGAGAGGTCGTCCATATGTCGGAGGTCAAACTATACACTAAAGTTAGCATGGGGTTGAAACAAGTGTCCCTTGTAGAGAGGTTGTCCTTATCTCAGAGGGTCCCTTATCGGAGGTTCCACTGTATGCCTCTCTCAATGAAAACCAAGTGATATGTAGATGTGGGAGCAAACTGTAGCGAGTCCTGTGCAGCCATGTTTTCTGAGAGAGATTTATAGTATGATGCTTGTGCTCGTCAAAAATATATAGTTTGCAAAAAGTAGTGTAACTTTAACTGTTGTGCAGGTTAGACTATAGTGGTTGTGTAAAAGTTGGTGACTTTGGTCTGGCGGAGGATATCTACAGCACAGGCTACGTGAGAGAAGACAATAAGACTGTCAAGATCCCCTACAAATGGATGCCTCCAGAGAGCTTGGAAGATGGCCTCTTTTCTGAACTGAGTGATGTGGTGAGAAATGTAACCTGTATTGTCCGAAACTCTTACAAACTTGTATGCAGTGGTCGTATGGAGTGACATGTTGGGAGATCTTCACAGTTGGTAAGACCCCATATCCAGCTCTGGACCCCCCGACACTACTGCGGATGCTGAAGGAAGGACATCATTTAGAGTATCCTGACAATACCGCATGCTCTCCTGAAATGTAAGGATCTTCACCAGATCTCTTAGTTTTTCCCCAGAACACTCCTTCAACACACACATTTTGAGCAACCGTTGAGGGTTCATTTGTTTATATGTTAGGTTATTGTGCATTTCGTTTTTATGAGAGAAATGTGGATGCCAGTTAAATTTTTTATTTGCATGCAATCCAGGTATTCTGTGATGAAGAGGTGCTGGAAGTTGGCTCCAGATGGGAGACTCAGGTTCAGTGACCTGGTGGTCAGAGTGGACAAGATCCTCCAGTCAGTGGTTGGCTATGTGGAGCTCTCCATGACTCTGGAGAACTTAGAGTCTGGGGAGGAGGAGGAGGACTGGACTGGGTATGAGGTGATGGAACCTGGCCTATATGAAGCTGAGACTGGTAAGATCTAGCTACTGATATTGTGTGACTATTACATGCCTTTTTTCAGCTGAGGAGGAGATTTTGGTTGATCCTAATCCTAGCTATGGTACAAAGGTTGTGATCAATGAAGGTTGTGATGACAAACCAACCCTCTAATTAAACTCTACAGATCGACAATACATTTATAAACAGTGACTTTGTATCATGTAGAGAACTCTCTATAATAGTTTAATATACTGGTAAAAATGTAATGCTCCTTGCGGCAGTCAAAGCTAAGTTGACATGGATCATTGAGTCTGGGCGCAGTGAGCGGCCGGTGCCGGGGCTTGTTATGTGCATGCGCAATTGTCATTACTTGACGATGCGTCTAGCTTCCGGTGCGCCGGCCGTGTAGTGAGCGAGTGCCAGACCACCTCCTCAATACATCTGACCACCATCCAGCCCTGCTGCATGCTCACTGCCAGTACCCTCGGAACCAGAAGTCCACCACAAGCCTATATTCACCCCCAGATACACACAACCCCTGCTTATATATACAGTCCTCACCAATCCCTTCCTCCAGAGCCTGATCTTTCTCACCAGCCAAGTCTCATTGACCAATCTATCAGCTCGGCTCGAAGAATATTCCACCTAAGGCCTACCGGCACTTCAAGAAACTGCAGGATGGGGACCTTTACTGAAAGATGCTAAGAGAAGCAGCAAGAACTTTTACCGCCTATGGGTGAATGCTGGCAACCCGACGAGAGTCTGTGACATTGGATGTGTGGGGAGAGTTGGCTAGCCATCAAAGATCTTTAACCCACCGTCTCCAGTTCTCAAGGCTGGGCATCCATGTCTTACTCTTGTGCTTGTATGTGTAGTGCATACACACACATACTGTTCCGCTCTAACATTGGTACGTTGCTCTCGACGTTCCCTATTACTTCCATAACTTAGGCGCCCGTAAAATAAACCAGTGGTTAATACTTGTGTGTATTCATGAGTTAATATAATGACGTATGCTGGTGGGGTGTGTGGGGTTGTGCTGGCCTGGTTGTGCGGGGGTGGGTAAACATCAATATCTGATGCATGGGGGGACTGTATGTTGTGTGACGCCGACAAAAGCCTTCCCAAAATCATCCCCTGTTCCCCTTCTCAAATTCCCTCCCTGGCTTTTGATACCATCCATACCTAACACACACAGAGAGAAGAGTGTAATTTTATAACTTTTCACTTCGTCCCCGAACTAGTAAGCACCCTGCACACCTTGTTTCCCCTGTAAAGATCTCTGCGATGACCACCCTAAACTCATTCGAAACTTCCCTGTAGGCCTCAGATTCGCAAGGGAAGCGAGGTGTGTAGGGTACTTGTACTCTGCATAACTCATGTGATAGAACTCATGTGAAAGAACTCATGTGAAAGAAAGAACTCATGTGGCTTGCTGGTGCAGTTCAGCAGACTCGACTTCCAGCCGCTTGTCGCAGTTGAGGTTGATCTGCTTCTTGGTGGTCTGCTCGACTGTCTGCAACCTCTTGCAGCTCTTTTGACATTCCTAAGCCTGACTCAATTGACATTCTTAAGCGTGACCGACACGTACGTACGCAATCTGATTGGCCATGCCAAATGCTTGGCGTTGTCATAACAACTCGTGCCCCTTCCGTTCCGTCCCTCGTGTAGACTAGGAGCGAGCCTGACCTCACAGCCTTAAAGTATCCCTCCTCTCTCTCTCATCCCTCCCTCCCTGGCTCCAGAGTGGCCGCAGTATCAGTGGGACAAAGCTCTGACTCTCTCCCTGGAATCCCTTTCCCTGTACCTACTGTGTTCTCCTCTGTGCCGCTGATTACTGCCTTCACAGGTATATACGTTCACGTGCTAGAACGATCCTGAGGCCCTGTAGAGAACGAACCCAGCATGCATATAGACCACTCATAATTCATCCTCCCTCCCTCTCTCTCTCTCTCTCCTCTCTCTCCCGCTCCTCCTCCTCCTCACTCATCTCCTCTATCTCTTCCCCTCTCCTAACAGTGGTTACTATGAAAAGCACTAAAGTGCAAACCCTCGGCGAACTGCGCATGCGCGATACCGCTAATGATGGGCTGGGCCGGTTATTTGCGTTTACTCGTGGTCTTCCGCTAGTAAACATTGTCTCTCTCTCTCTCTCTCTCATCAGCATGTGTGCATCACCAAGTACACCAAGTACACTAAGAAAGAAAAGAAAAATAGAACGTAAGTTTACAACATCTTTGTGCTACATGACCTTCTCGAACTTTCCCCGCGCCCAATAATTTCCAGATATACTCCCGCCGGTACTTTAACTAGTACATAAAGCTTGTTTGAGATACGTAGGTGCTATTTCTGTTCCGTCTCTTCCAGGAACATGGAAACCTTAGTGAAGGAGCTACCTAAAGAATTGACTCAAGATTTACAAGAGCTCCCCAATTTGCTGGAAGAACTGGGAAATCTCTCTGCGTTTCAACTCTATCCTAAACGCGTGCAGAAATCGGCTTTAATTGATGTACTGGGTGATAAATCTCCCCTGGTAGAAGTCATCATGGAGCGTTTAAAGGTGAGTGCTGGGGCACCTGGCAGTTACGTTGACCAGGCCTTGAACTGCGATACTGTAATCTTTAAACATCACTTATCACATGTTCCTTAACAGGCCAATACTGCCCCACCGTCTACAGTTGACAAATTGTTGTCATATACTTTGGCACCCTCTCAATCTCAAAACATTAGTTATGGAACTTTCATCAATGTTGCTGAAGCGATACTCAAGCCGACCAAACCATTTGGTGATGAGAGTAGTGTAAGAAATTTTTTCTTTTCAAAAATGCATTCTCTAAAAGACGCCCCTCTACCAGAGACAGAGATATCCTCCGTGCAGGCAATGCTTGACGACTACTTACTGCACCATGATCATAATATGATTGGTCTTAGGTCATCGGAGGCTGCTGGTGTCAAATTCTTGCTCGTGTTGTTGGTCTACTGAACACACTCACATCAGCTCAATACAAAACTGTAGTGGAGTTCACAGTGGTGACCGTGCCAATGAATCCCTCCACCGATGGAGCAGTTGTAGCCGTCCACCAGGTCATGTCCCTCCAGTCGAAGCAAATTCTGATGCCAGTAGAGTATAAACCTCTAGTGCATCCTGTAGCTCCTAATGCAAGAGATCTTGTTGAATTGCTTATTCAAGGATTCTACTGCTTCCACGAGTACAAAATTCATGCATGTCTACTCTGTTTGACTGACTTGCACACCTGGCATTATTTCAAAGCCAAGAAGGATATGAAGATAGAGTGGGCGACGTCAATGGTGGAAGAGCGGTCCTCGATACCAGATCTGCAAGCGCTACGGTCACATATTTCTTTCCTTGCTGCATGCTGCTGTTACGGATATAAGAGGAGAACAAATTTGACAACCACCTCAGTTTATTAATACATAACTAGTTTAACTATAAATATACGTTCAACTATAATTATATAACCAATTTCGTTCAACTATAATCAATTTCGTCGCAACTTACAGCAGGATTATCCAGCTAAAACTCTACACACCTTGCTATCTTTGTAATGATGTGGTTCAAGAAGGTTCGAGGAGGTTCGAGGAGGTTCGATGTGCTTGAACCACCCCGAACAAGTGCATAAGCACCCTGCACACCTTGCTATCTCTGTAACAATGTAGATAGAGAAGGTTCGGTACAGTCGAACCACCCCGAACTCATGTGACAAAACTCTACACACTTTGCTATCTCTGTAATGCACTAGTTCGGGGTGGTTGAAGCACATCGAACCTCATCGAATCTTCTCGAATCACATCATCACAGAGATAGCAAGGTGTGTAGAGTTTTGTCACATGAGTTCGGGGTGGTTCGACTGTACCGAACCTTCTCTATCTAAATATTTATGCGTACAGAGTTCATGTGGTGAGTTTTTCAAAATAGGCCTCCACTAGAGGGCTTTCAACTCCTCATTCTACTGCTCATTCTACTGCTGATTCTACTGCTGATTCTACTGCCATTCTACGGGCATTCTACTATGCAATTCTATTCTGCGAGGATGAAGTTCAATTTATTTTCCCCCCTTTCTCTAAAGGGGGGATTGTGGTATTGAAGCTGTTGTGACCTCCAGTGTGCGATTGTTTAATCCGTTCAGCTTAGGTGTTAAGTTGCTGGATTGGAAATTTTTTCCATATATTAATTTTTATATTTCTACTATTTGGTCGGAATTTGAATCCTTGAACCCAGACGAATGGAAAATACCCTACCACCAAAGAAATTATACCGTAAAATTATGGAGCCAGAACTGACAGTTGACGCCTTATGAACTGTATTTGTGTCTAATATCTGTGTACACCTTTTTCAGGCTAATATGGAGAGGATGGAGGAGAGGATGGAAAAGGAGAAGGAGAGGATGGAGGAGGAGCTCAAGAAGGCGAATAAGAAGTTGGAGGAGATGGCGGAGCAGCTCAAATTACAGCAAGTGAAAAGAACAAAGTAACATGGACCGTAACATGGATGCACTACTTTTTTGGCCTTTTTAGGAGGTGAAAAGAAGACGACGCTGAACACACTCACTCATCACATTCTATTTCTGTTTATCATCTCAATTGGAAGTAAAAATATAGGTTAGATGCGGAGCCGAGGTGACTACGCGTGGTAGAGTGCCGAGGGCTCCCGAGCTGTCGGCGTCCCGAGCGCAGCGAGGGCGCTACTAGGGAGCCCGGGGCACTCTACAACGCGTAGTTACCGTGGCGACGCGTCTAACCGGTTTAGATCCATTCAAACTGTTTCGAAGATATGGCCGCGCCAGGCGAGCTGTTACTACCTTGTCTAGACCAGGAAGACTCCGAGAAGGAACTCGACATACTCATGCTCGCCGCGAGCCAATCCTCGAACGCTCGTAGAGTGGGCGGAGCACTTTTCCGCGAAGCGCGGCGGACGACGAGGGAATGCTGTAGCTTTCGCCTACCGGCCGTTTCTGGCTCGCCGCTGGTAGCTGAAACCTCGCTAGAGTCTCTCTTCACGCTCGCTCCCCAATAGATCCCGTCGTCCGGGGTAGCGGGATCTACGGAAAATAGATCCCGCGTTTGGACCAATGAAATTGCGCGATTTCAAATCACCGGGATCTAATGAGCAGTAGAAGTGCAGTAGAAGGAGCAGTAGAATGTGAAACTACTGTTCAATATACTGCTCATTCTACTGCCATTCTACTGGCATTCTACTAAGGAGCAGTAGAAATCAGCAGAAGAATGAGGAGTAGAATGGCAGTAGAATGGCAGTAGAATGAGCAGGAGTACTGCTCATTCTACTGCTTATTCTAAGCGGCTGTAGATAGCATGACATGCCATTGGTTGTGACTTCCTGAGCCCCCAAGGTACACAGAGCGAGCGGATCAGGTCGCGGTAAGCCCAGTGCGATTATGCATATTGGCTTTTTCGCTTGTTTTCACGGCATATCTCTCGAAACGAAGTCGTTTCAGGAAAATCGCCTAATAATTTTTCAGGCTCCCGTAGTTCTGAATCGCTGGTATCGCTAACCGGCCGCCTCGTAGCCTGTAGTGCCAGAATAAGCGTCGACACACAGACAGACAGACGAGGCAGACAGAACGACGACTACTGTAACCCTCGCTGCGCATGCGCGCCGAGGGTTAGCATTTTTGGAGAGCGGTTAGCTCGCTCCCGCTCACCAACTAGTGGAAATGCACTTACACGATGTATGAACAGACGATAAATATAATTATATTTGATACTTGCGTGGGTGGATCAAAGCTGGAATGCGAGGTCTATCACGCCTTTCTTATCAGATTGTGTGTAAACCACAGTTATGACAGTGTACAGTATACAGTGTATCACGGTTCTCGTCTTCAAACTCGTCGATCCTGACATTCCCAGCTAGAAACGACGAACTGCGGGTCTAGTCACGTCAACGCTACTCGGCCAACAACTGGAGACGACTTATCCATCCAGAACGAAGAGCCAGAACATGTCGCGCGCCCGCTAGTGCTTTCAGGGTGGTTGAGCTAGAAGGCTTGCACGCTTTCTCGAATACAGAAGCATACAGAAGCATCATACAAGCCATCTGTATGATGTCGTAATGCTTGTGGTTTACGTGACGCACACGTGGCTCCGTTGTATTCTTTAGGATGAGGAGGAACACTAAGTAGAACAAGGAATACTTTCGAGGAACGCTATTTGATGGTGTTCACCCTCCAGGAGCTTTGGACAATTTTTTACATTTTCTCATGTTTTGCACGCGCAGCACTCTATAACAGTTAGACAACCACACGATTTAGGAAGCCTTGGGCACTGTAGTAGCGTCCTCACTGCATTCGGAATGCCACAGCCCCAGGTCCTCAGCATCCTAAATCTGCATAGTCTATTACATAGAATCAGGCAAGGAAAGAGAGAGAGAGTCCACAGTGTCAACTCACAGAGATGGTGAGAGGGGCCCCAGAGAACTTTATCTGAGAGAGAGCAGTTCCGTCTTCTGGAAACACTGGGTCAGGCCTCGACTCCAGTGTCAACTCTGCTCTTGTTCTGTTTGGGCCTGGAGCATCTCCAAATATCACAGTGTAGCTGATATTCATCAGATGGGGTTCCTGAGTGGTGAAGCTAGGCTGCAGATCATCGTGTTACCCTGTGCTCCATTACACCGTCCAACCTGTAAAGAATACAGTAAATGCCACACAATAACTCAGATATGTGTATAATACCCCCACTGAACCGGATAGCCTTGCGTCAGTATAAACAAACACAGGTTCGACCACAACATCAAAGTTCATTCCAGTAAGTGTTAAATTAATACCACCTCTGCGACAATAAGTAAAGAGAAATTGCTTTATAATTCTTAGTCGTCATTTTAAAGAGAATGCTTACGCTGGAATGACTCTTTGAGGGCTGACACTGAAGTAAACAGGGTCTTCTCTGTAAGTAAATTTCACCCCATCTCCACTGACATTGGCATTGTCGATAAACGCCACTACCGCCACTGACACTCCAAACATACTTCCCTGAAACTCTCCAGATACACAACTGATGTGTGTATCAAGTATACTGTGACACACAAGAAAATGAGGGAACTTCTCAATGGCAACAGAGATACATATACTGGACTCACCTTATGATCTCACACTCAACTCCATTCAGCAGAATGCCAGTGTTATGAATGTTTCCAATACTCAGACTGCTACCACTGATCACCACTTCGATTCCTCCTGATTTCGGCCCAAATGCAGGATCGACTGCAGTCAGCCGAGGCTCTTCATAAGAGTACGGTGCACTCACCATCTCTGCAATTGATTCACGTTGGATGCGAACTTTCAACACATAGTTTCCACCCAACATCACGCTTGGAGTCACACAGACTATCCCTCTTCCTAAAACGTACGTCTCTTCTCCAGCCAGTAAACAACTTACACTAGTACCAGTAACTGATTGTAGACTAACTTCTATTACATCACTGTAAGAGGCTCCAAGATCAGTTCCAGAGATGTAAACGTGAGTCCCTCTGGCTGTGGGTCCCCTGTTGGGCTGGACCGAGTCAATTATTGGCAGAGGACACATGGCAGTTGTGGTGAGAAAAGTATGACTGCATTCTTCTGTCACCGCACACTCATTGGAGCACCAGCCACATGTAAACCCAACCAAGTTTCTCCCCAGGCAAGATGAGCAACTAGTCTCCAACTCATTACAGTCGTAGAGAATACCTGTATAATATCAAACAAGCAAAAGTGTCGTTTTTTTTATCTCATCAAACTCACACATGATGCCATCAATTGAATTGCCATTGAGAGGATAGGAGACTGTATCGTTAGTCCATATTAACTCTAGAGATACTGTCTGGTCGCCAGACGCATATTTGAAGAACCTGACACAGAGACGAAATGGAGATAATAGAGTGCAGTGTTCATGCATTTACCCCCTCCGATATGATGCAGGTGACAGTATCTTCTGCAATGTTGAGAATTGCGTGAAAAAGCTGGCCGTTAATAGTGCACTCATAACGGAAATCATCAACCTGCAGAATATATAGCCATGCCAAATGCCACACGACACCACTGGATTTTGTCTCAACTCACAGGAGACGGCAGGTTGCTGGTCTGTAGGACCAGATCTCTGGCCACGTTGACTGGTTGAGTATAGTTCCCAGTTGTCGGTGCTTCATTAACTACAGGACACACTTCAGTTGGTTCAGAGCTGGTAACAAGCTGAGAGGGGAAAATCAGGCAAATTGCTCAGTGTTTCACACACGACTGAGAGCTCACTGTGAGGTATGAGTTGTTCACTCCTTCAGGCCGGGACAAGGTTCTGATATCCCACTGCAAATTCCTCCATACAGACACCAGCCACAGGCTCCCTCGGTACCCAGACAATCCACACAACTGAGGGAAGAGAACAAGACAAAAAACTTAACTAAGACGCACATGACCATGTGAACCTACAAACCTTTTAGCTGCACTGCAGTTGAAGATTGTGAGGGTATTTTCACTGGTAGCAAACGGTACACCAACTTCAACACTGACAAAGCTGAAGTGAGTAACTGTAGGAATGAAGGTGGGTGATCGTGGTACAGTTTTCGGTTTTGTCTACCATACCTCGTTTGACTGAGTCCAGAAAAGTAGCGACATTAGCGATATGACACTGGTACTGAGTGCCTGCTGCCACTTCAATAGCAGGGACCACTAGTGTAAACTTGTCTCCAGGGGCTGAGAATGAGCAATTGTACGTCAAATTGTTTGGCAGGGGTGGGGTGGCTGTCACATGCAGCTAGATAGGAAAATGTTGAAATGTATGTAGGTACAAGTGGTTTCACTTACAATGGTGGGGGAGTCCAGAGTGAACTGGGCTGGAGAGACAGCGGTGAAGATGCACTCGCTGGAACTCTGGACCCATCTCCCTGGTTGAGAGCTGTCGAGACAGTGAGACCTCCGAGAACACTTGTCCTCCACTGTACACCAGCCACACAGAGGAAATGAGTCTTCCCCTGTGCACTCCACACATGAGGATGACTCTGAGCACGTCTCCAGAGGGTACAGAAAGACCTATGGCACATGATAAAGATGAATAGCTGCAGTAAATGGTGAAAATATTTATACGTACCTGGTTGTCTGTGGTAATAGTTATGTTGTCTGATCCCTCTTCCCAGCCAATGTCTTGCACTGATTGGACATTATCAATTGTTTGCAACAGAGAACCAGTTGGACTATTGATATTTGTTGTTTTTACTTCATACTGCATGGAAATGGGAAAGTAATACAAAGACCCCATGCTACAAAATGTATACTCACCACTTCAATGTCTCCATCATAGGCAACATACACTAAACTGACTTCTTCCACAAAGATTGCTAGCGTCGCGGTAATGAGAGAATTGCCAGCATTGACCAACCGAAATGCAAATCTTTGTGCATTGGATCTCCCAGTATCACTAATAGCAGAGGGAGGACCAAAATCACAAGGCATGGCTTCCTGTGGAGAGTAGTGAGAAGTTATGGAATATTAGATAAAACTGTAACTCACAGTAAACTCTAAACAAGATGTTGGAGGCTCCCAAGGAGGCTCAGATTCAGATTGCTTTCCAGACTTGCATTAATTGAAATATGTGTTCTTGTCATTGTCAATATCAGCAAGTCTGAAGGCACAGACACGATTTCGACCACTACTAACCACATCTTCACATCGAGTCACTACTACAAACGGCCCAGCCTGTCCAGCAAAGGATTCCACTAGATCAGTTCCACATATTCTGGCGTTTTGAGTTGCAGAACTGCTACACTCCACAGCCAGTTCATACAGTGCCTCGAACTCATTGCTACTACATGCCTGCTCCCTGGCGCAGTCGCATACTCGGAGAACACGAAAAACGTCAAATTGTCCTCGATCTGCTACAAAATAGTACACGTAGTTGTTTCTGCTAACACCTCCGTAAAACTGCCGAGTGAAATCGGAGGTCTCGACTCTGAATTCCTCGTCTCCTGTTGTTCGCACTACCTCTGAGGTGTAGTTGTATTGAGCTAAATAGATGTTATCATTTACCCCTAGCTGACCAAATGTGCCCTCACTACCTAGGTAGAAACTATCAGCCGTCGTAACAATAGCCAGACCGTTCTGCGGATTGTAGTGAGCATTCTCAACCGTTTTACTTGGTCCACTGCTCAAGTCGCGAGTGTCGTACACGAAACATCTCCTGGAGCTTCCTCCCTGACATCCCACTAGTCTACTGCCGTCAGGACTCAGAGCTATTCTGACTAAGAGATCGTCTCCACTAACATTAGCAGTCTCCAGTAGGTCAAGGCTGCGGCTCAGTCGTAGAAGCTGGTCGCCTGCAGCGATAAACACCTCTCCATTCTCCCTGTTGACCGCCACAGTTTTACTGTCGCTGTTCGGAGGCACGTCCAACGAGTAGCTCGCCAACTCTAGCTGGCCGATGCTCCGCTGCAGCGCGCACAACAGAACAAATACTCTTCGTACTAATCTAACGCCCGTCATCTCAAACTGCGCTGCACTGCTGGCTTGCTAGCCGAAGCCGCCCTGGAGTTAGCAAGGAGGGTTAGTCTTCCTCTTCTTCTTCTTCTTTCAGAGCTGCCACCCTGTACAGGCAACCGTCAGTAAAAACCTCAAGAAAAAGCACTACAGTGCAGTGCAAACCCTCGGCGAACTGCGCATGCGCGATACTGCTAACGTGGTCTCTCCCTCTAGTGGCTCGCGGAGAGTCTGACACTGGCTAGCTACAGTAGTAGATAGCATTCGGGAGTCGATACATGCCATTCGTTGTGACTTTCTGAGCCCCCAAGGTACACAGAGCGAGCGGATCAGGTCGAGGTAAGCCCAGTGCATATTGGTTTTTTCCGCTTGTTTTCACGGCATATCTCTCGAATGCCGTTTCAGGAAAATAGCCCTTTTCTTTTTCAGGCTCGCGTAGTTCTGAAGCCGCTGGTATCGCTAATAGGCCGCCCCGTAGCCTGTAGTGCCAGAATAAGCGTCGACACACAGACTACTGTAACCGTCGCTGTCCATGCGTGCCGGCCGCGGGTTTAATATCCTATAATCTTAGTGCGCATGCGCGCATCGATGCGGAACTCGGAGCCACTAGTAACGATTTGTGTCTCTAGGTTGCTAGAGAGCGGTGCTATTTACGGAAGATGACAATGTCCTTTGCTGAAATTATAATTGTTTTCGAATTCGCTGATGCATCTATTGAAAGGTATTTACATGTGTGTGTAAAGCATCAGCAGGTGTTCTGTGGTGTACTTTCACTGTATTACATATTGAATAGGGTGTTTGTTAATTCTATAGAAAGGATGAGGAGGAAAAGAAAGGATGAAAGGAGAAAGGATCTCATTGATTTATGATTTATGTCAACAAGGCCTTCAGTGTATTATAGAGAGTTTTGAACACAATGCTTCCACGCTATTGGATGTTATGAGAACTCTAGTTCAGAGAATGATCACTGAATGGGATCAACAAGCCAGTCACCGAGGAAGACCAAGGATAAGGATTGAAGAAGAGCAGCTGAGATTTTTTGGTGGAAATTAACTTCAGGATTGTCGATACAGCGTCTTTGTTTGGCTGTTTAAGGAGGACAATTGAGCAACGAATACGTGAGTATGGAATATCCCACACTGATTTCAGTAACCTAAGTGATTCCGATCTGGACAGACTGGTAACTGGTGTTGTGTCAGTGCACCCCGAATTTGCCTTTCAGTTCACAAAATGTTGTAAATTTACACACTTCTAGAAACGTCAACAAAAATGCCGTCAGGACTCAGAGCTATTCTGAACTTTGACCCGGTAGGCGGGCGCATTGTCTCGTAAAAACCACCCACGCATCCTCAGAAGTGGTTGGTCGGCACTTGGATGTTCATCTACCCTTTCAGTACTCTAAAAAAAAAGTAAAAAGGTCCGGATTGAGTGAGACATGTCATAAATGTCTGAGCAGGCTGAAAGGCAGGCACAGAGGCTGTGCGTAGGTCTGTAAAACGGCAGAAAGAAAGATCGCGACAGTGCGCGTGCGCGGGATGAAAGGGGTGTGTCGAGTTGGGCAGAATTACGCATGCGTACAAGAGAGTTGCTGAAAACGCCGATCGGTCGCTCGCAGAAGCCGAATCGTGACTGAAAGAGACTGAGTTAACTAAGATTATCTTTTATTCTTCCGCCCCTATATATACCGTGCCAGGAAGCAGCACTTCCACCACTTATAATCAGGTTTCACTTTTGGAAGAGGATATTTGAATGAGGATGGAGTCTGTTGTGGAAACTCATTGTTGTGTGTAAGATAGGACTACTACCTGGTCAGCTAGGTAGGAAAGGTTTATGAGTCATGACCTCACCCACAATCCTAAGTTGGCATAACTTGTGCTTGTTAGCAAACACAACAATGGGTATAAACAGAACACATCATGTTATGCCACAATCAGTTGCCAGTTCCTCTGCCATGTCTCTGGTCAACTGAAGGTAAAAGTCCGGTGTCCCGGGAGAATAGTCGAGATAAGTTGTGGACAATGAGATTTTGGGAACGGCAGACTCTATCTGTGTGCCCTCTCCCCACTCATTGAAGGAGGTAATGGACACCAGTCCTCCTCTACTACTACGCTTCGCTCTCCTAAAGCCCTCTTTGTAGTACGCTCTGTCCTGAGTAGTGAGTCTGTTCCAGGGGCGCACCTGAAGATCGTCGTAGCCCGGCCCGAAACTGGGGATGAAAATCAAGTTCTTCTCTGCAGCAAACTCGGACACGGTGCCCCAGTTGGTGTAAGTGGACCCGAAACTGAAGCCCTTAAAGTAAGTGTAGACTCCGTCGAATCCTCCATCCACTGCAGACCTCATGTGAGCGTGCTCCACAAGCAGAGCTATGGCAACACAATCCTCGTCAGTCCCTCGTACAGAGAGGGGCCCCCCTCGTTTGAAGATGGACGCCCACTCTCTTGCCTCACTGAGGTAGGAGTCATAGATATAGATGAGAGGAAGGTGGAGCATCGCCCCATCGTTAGGATCCAATCTCTCCAGCTTATAGAAGGCAGGGTGTTGGCTGTAGTGGGAGTGGATGTATTGGAGGTCTCCCCGCACTGATTGCGGGGTCCTCCCCTTGTACGGCTCAATATGGAGGGTGAGTTTGATGTCGTGTGCAAGGGCAGCGTCCAGTAAAACCGGAATGACTGGATCAGGCGGGTTCGTCAGCGAGACCCACCGGGTACCATGAGATGGTGATCACTCCCACACCGGCCACTCGTAGCTGAGTCATGTGCGTTGCTACTATAGCCAGATCCCGTGAGCTGTAGCAACCGAGCTCTGGGTATAAACTGGCTCCAATGTCGTCTGGAGGGACGTGTCTCCCCTGTGGATATTTGCTAGTTACACTGTCCTTCCAGTGGGGGAGGTAGCGGTGATTCCAGTGCATGTAGCTGCCATCAGTCTGCATGTTTCCATACCAGGCATAGTAGAATGCATGGAGACAGGGATTTGGCTTAGGAAGGGTGAGGTTTCAAATGACGACACAGATACACGTTTCATCATCAGTTGTTTTCTTTTTTGGCCACTCCAAGTTGCATTCCCGTTTCTGGTCAGAGCCTTTTCAAGTCAAGATCATTCTACTTGCGCATGCGCAGGTAGGGCCTCAGAGAGGCGCGGTTCGTATTATGCGGCGTACATCATTAGCTAATCGGATGCTTCTCTTTCGGCTGTTACAGACTAACAGCGGGTGAACTTTTTGGGGCGCTGCTTGCCCTGTGGCGGTGCGCTAATCATCTGGGGTGACAACGTAATTTTCAGGTCAGTGTCAGTGGTCCGCTTCTTGGCGTCCTTGCTTTATGAAACAGGGGTTGCAACCCCCTCATCCCCCGCCCTGGATCCGCCCCTGGTACTAGGGGCAGTGGGACTCCGTCGGTGACGGACTCGCTCAGCGCGCGAACGACGACATGTGTGTCACGTGGTCACGTGATCATTATGTCGCTATCACCCGCTTCACATAAATTTTTCGGGCTATATCCTGATCCTATTACCGCTCATTCGCCAAGCGCATTCCAGGTTTGTATTATCATACAGCCGGCCTACCGTATGCTCTACGGCAGCTTTTAACGAAAACACCTGGAAATATTGAACTCTGCTGTGGAGGCATCCCACGGGCACGGGTACCGGGTGTTTTACGCGTGCAAATGGTGGTTGCGCTTAAATCGCGCGGTTACCTAAATTCAATCAAACCGCGCGTGCGCCACGTTAGCAACCCCCACCGCCTCAGTTCCCATAGAGTTTGTTTACATATACTTTGGAATTCAGTTATGGAACGTGTAGAGAAGCAGCACAAAAGGCACAGGATCATATTTCCGGTAACGCGCATAGCGTAGTAACCGCGTAACTCTACTGCGCCTGGATATCATTTCCTTAGCAACGCCGAAAATGGCTGTGCGGTTTGCGCATGCCATTCTTCTCGCACCTGTCAAGGCCAGCACACAATTTTTTCAAGGCAAGTAAAAGATTAGTTCAACAGTGGTACAATTGATCTACAGAATGAACAGTATTTAGTTACTAGAACTATTTTTTCCTGTGCACTACAGCCATTCCCCAGAGGTGCATAAATCGCATTAATTGGCAAGTGTCAATGACACTAGACTCCATAAGAATGACACTAGACTCCATAACAACAAGTTGGAGAAGTATTGCAGAGTGTGTGCAAAGGTTTTGCGGAAACAGCACATTTCTGTCATGAAAATACAGAACTACTGAAAACATTCAACATTGACACTACGACAGACCAAAAACATGTTGCTACAAATGCCACACAATTGCGAACAAGATCCCAAGTGGGGCTGTGGTTGAGACAGCAGTGGTGCCAGTAGACTGGGAGAGTCATGGGACTGACTGTTGGGTATGCAAGGGGAAAGCGGGGAGACCGAAAAAGGCTAAAAAGAAGCAAGGGTCGACAGCGGCAAGGGAATTGCCAACACTGTTCTAAAAACTGCCCCCACAAGTTGGCGAGCAGTGCAGCCTCTCTCTCTCTCTCGATTTCTCCCACCGGCTTCTTCTCTCTCCTTGCACGACTGTAGATCGGCCTGTCAAGACACCGTGCAGCAATCTTGTATGCGCCGAGTGCATTAGTAGCCTAGCCGAGTCAAGTCTTCAGTGCCCATGCTGCAAGGAACATCATGAACTCTCCCCCACACTGTTTGTCCCTGCTTCAGATGTTGTTCTGAAAGTTATAGGAGCCCTCTTGATACAAATCCTCTTGTACAGCGGTCATGAATGTCAAGCACTTAGCAGAGCACGTGAAGTCTGGCTGCGAAGCACACATTGCGTCCTTTTCACCATCCAAGCTCACGATGAAGCAGATCATCTCCCGTCCGCTCCAGTCACCTCCAACTGACCCCATCTTTCGTGAACTGTGGGCAAACAGCCACCACCAGTGTGTACAATAGTGCGGTTAAGCAACGGTCGAGTACGTCGCGCAAAAAATAGTTCTTGGCATCTCACCTCGACTATCCTGTCCTCCATAGATGTCTTTCGCCGTTCCTTAAAGTTTTATGTGGATATAAATTCAGCTAAACGTCCTCCACGAGGGACAAACACGAAGCCCGCGAGCGGATATAGATCCACCGAGGAGCGCCGGTACGTGAACCGAAGCCGGCCAAGTATGGTACCGTTGCGTAGAGCAGAGCCTCACCGTTCCGCTTGCGCTTTCCCTCACGCTCTAAAGCGCTTGTACGACGCGACAGCGCAGCGCAAAGATCGCACCCTTACGTTGCCATGGCCCGTTGCTAAGAAAAATTGCGGCGCGCGCCAGCGTTCGTGACGTCAACGTCTACTACGCGTAATCCGTAAATGAAACATATCGGCCGGGATCCCCGAGCAGCCAGTGAGCGAGCAGCCAGTGAGCGAGCATCTACGTCGTCTTTCCTGGCCTGCCTGGCTCTGCACAGCGGAGGGACCTGCTATTTATCCCCAACGCATCGGAGGCTCTGCCGTCGTCGCCCTTGGTGCACTTGTTGAGGTTTGTTTAGACATAGCTACGAAGCACCGGGTGACTCTGTTGCCCCACCAGTGCAGTGTTGGTGTCGAGGTTGGTATACTAGACGCGGCGCCCGGTCGTGGTACATACGTCCAGCTAGATACATGGGTTTTGTGAAACTGTGTCATTACCCATCTGGATGAGCAGAGTAAGCCAGCTATCATAGATTGGTTTGTTACCTCAGTGTCTACACAGCCCTTTACACCACTAGATTATGGCTGCGATGCGTCGCATTAGAAGAAGTAACAAAATATCTCTTAATTTTGTATCACGCACTCGAAGTCAAAGACCACGCATTGGTGTTCGGAGGGAAATAGTTTCTGTGATACCGACCCCCAACCTTACTTCCAGTGATGTGTCTCTGGCAGTGGAGGATCGTGAAATTCCGGAGGAAATAATATGCCATGAAAATGTTGTTGAAACTGGTGCTGTGGATGTTTCAGCGCATAGCAAACGTAAAGAAAAATTAGCTGAAATGTGGGACAGTTTGAGATCTAGTGCAACAGAAGTTTTAACTGAAGGGTTTGGGTTACCTGAAGTTAAATGCTGCTGTGAAGAAAGAGCCACAGTTAGGTGTTTGCAGTGTGGTCCGTGTTCATACTCCTGTCCAAGATGTGCAGTGTTACAGCATAAATCCTCCCTTTTCCATCATTGTCCAGAAGTTTGGAATGTTAGTGCTGTTGAAAATATTGATCAAACTCGATTCAATATCGATAGCAGCTACAGAGCAACGCACATGGAGAGAGAGATCACGTGATACAAAAGTAATATTGAAATCAATGGATAAATAGAATGTCCAGTTCTAGTACAGTTCTGGTGCGAGTGTTTCTTTCCAACACTCCTCCTCACTCGTTACCAGAATGAAGTCCTTGGAGAGTAGTAACTCCAGCCATCGATCGTAGCTTCATAAACTGTTCCTTGGGAAGTCCTTTGGTCATCATATCTGCGACCATCTCCTTTGTAGGACAATACTTGAGTTCCACAGCTCCTCTGTCCACTTGATCTCTGATGAAATGATACTTAATAGAGATGTGTTTCGAACGACCATGAAACTGAGGGTTCTTCGACATGCTGATAGCAGACTGATTGTCCTCAAAGAGTGTAGTGGCTTCCTGTGGACGATCTTCCAGAACTGCAGTTAGTTGACTCATCCAGATCGCCTCCTGAGCTGCGCTTGCAAGTGCAACATACTCAGCTTCTGCCGTAGAGAGCGCGACGCAGGTCTGTTTCTTGCTCCTCCAGCTAACAGCCCCACCACTGATGAGGAAAAGATATCCAGATGTCGATTTCCTATCATCAAGATCACCACCCCAATCGGCATCCGAGTAGCCGACACAGTCACCTGATGCGTCAGAAGTGAAAGCCAGACCGTAGTCAGCAGTGCCTCTGAGATACCTCAGGATACGCTTTACCGCTGTCCAGTGGTGCATAGTCGGATGTGAAGAGAACTTTGCAACATTGCTGACGGCGAATGCGATATCTGGTCGAGTGGCCATGGCCAAGTACAGCAGACTTCCAACAGCTGATTGATATTTCTGCTGATCAATGCACTCGTCATTTGCTGTCGCTTTCATTAGCTTTGTGCTGCTATCAACGGGAGTAGTAGGGTCCGGTTCATTCGCTCGGCAACACCGTTTTGCTCGGGTGTTTTTGTACAGTGCGTTCGTGACGGATGCCTTCAGACTCAAATAATCTTCGAACTTTGTAGACGTGTACTCTCCACCGTTGTCGGTACGAATCGCCTTGACCTTCCTCCCGCTTGACTTCTCCACGAGTGCTTTCCAACGTAGGAACGCGAAGACTTCGTCCTTGGTGCTTGAGGACGTAGATCCATGGTAGTGTGGTTCGATCATCGATGAAAGTGAGAAATACTCTGCCCCACCCAACGAACGAGCGTTCATCTCCCACAGACATCACTATGAACAGATCCAGTGGTTCTGCTGCTCGGTTTCTTTCGCTGGTCGGGAAAGCGGACTTTGTATGCTTGCCTCTTACGCACGTCTCGCAGAACTCTATATCCTTTGTGTGGTTAAATCGAGCCCCTCCCCAGTTGTTTCGAGAAAGCTTTTGCAGACTTTGCACATTGAGATGTCCATAACGTGGTGTCCACAAAACTTCCTTTGATGCTTGTGCAACACCGGCATTCTGGTCGATTTCGGCCAGTCGACGATAGTAGAGACTTCCTACTCTAGTCGCTTTGGCAACTAACCTTCTGCCCTGACCCCACAATCGTGGCAACCACTGTCATCGAACTCGGTGACTTCCATTTTCAGCTGCTTTTGCAACACTGATAAGGTTGTCTACGGACAGTGCTGGCACATAGAGCACGTCTCTTGAGATTGCATCGTCGTGGTGAACTGTTTGGCAGTTCATCTTCAGAGGTACGTCCCCATACCGATTGCTATCAAGAGTGTGTCCGTCTCCTAGTGACACACTCTCCATCGGTTTCTCGAGAGGTTGAAGATTCATAAACAACTTCTTGTTGCTACACATGTGACATGTAGCTCCCGAGTCAACAATCCAGTTTCCTGT
>CASHTH010004328.1:0-39340 GCA_030341885.1 Geodia barretti
AGATACCCAACTGATGCACAACTTCTCAAACGTGTTTGTGGTATTAATAGACAAGTAATAAAGACCCACAAAAGGAGGTATGGGATGAGGGGAATCGAACACACAAAAAAAACTGAAAGATAAGAAAAGGGTCAATCTCATTCTTTCATTTATCATATCTCATATGTCTTGTAGCAGTTGGTATCAAAGGGGTTTGGAACATAGTCTGTGTTTGCTTTTGTTGGACATAGTCATTATCACAACAGTGATTCCAATATTGTGGTTGGATAAAGTGTGTTGGTGTAGTGGGTCGGTTACTTGCGTACAAAGGCCCGGGACGGATCACACACAAAGTAGGTGCTTCTCGTTATTCTAAAAAGTGTACTGTGTTGAAAAACCTACATTCTGGTGCTGGATTATAGTAGAAATTGGGGGCAATACCATGTTATTAAATATCAACTGACTATTTGTCCCTTTTCACTTGTAATCCTTCCTTCCCTCAGACAATTAATCCCCCCCCGTCAATCGGATTCTTCGAACCCCCTTGAGGAAACGCTGAATAATGTCGCAAAGAGAGGTTGCGCGAACAATCTAACAATTCTAAGCGTCGGTTATTAAAATGTAATCAAGTCTCGTGCTATGGCGAAGGAAGTGCTCGCTGGTTGTTTAGGCGGGCTAAGACCTTGCTATCATCTCGGCGATTGTTTATATGTCCTAGTGTAGCTTGCAAACGGCGCAGTGTTGCCGTCTGGCAGAAAGTGCTGACTCAGCGGGTTGGAGCTGGTTGCGCGGGCGAACAAACGTCTCTAGGCGGCACATTGATGTAGCCGATGACGCCGTGCACAGAACTGATTTTTACGTGCGAGGGACAGCACGGCTGATTTTCACAGAGAAACCTGCTCGTCATCGCCTTGCCGACGTGATTTCTGCCATTAATGAAAAACGTACTTGTCTCAATCAGGATCCCTGTGTCCTGCGTTGAGATTCTCCGCTACCCCCCCAAGACACTTTGGTTCACTAACGCAGGAATAGTTTGGAAACCAGAGTGGATTGTTTCAAAATACTGAATAGTCTAGGGTGAAGACTATATGCGCTATTGTTTTTTTCACTGACGTTATGAGTCGCTAGGCTTGGGCTGTACATGACTATTCGAACAGTATTTTTGACCAGTACCTATCCTACGGTTTTCGTAGTCCATGCATTAGCTGCTTCTTGTTAAATCCGGCTGAGCATAGCTAGATTGTGATAATGCTATGAGCTATATTGTCTATGCAGCACGTCTGCGAGTTTCAAAAAAGTTTCTGAGAAAGGGGGGGGGGGGGGGGGGACGACTAGGCAGTCATTGCATGTTAAGGTGCGGGCTAATACCTTACCTGTCCTCATCAGAGAGCCCAATGGGCCAACGCTGCTCGTAGCATGTTATTATTAGCGAGCTAGAGCGAGGTCGTTTGTTTTCACTCCCGATCATTGTTGTGACCAGCAACTGGGGTCGCACAACCACTTCCAACGACCCTGCGAACAAACGATGAAGGCAGGTCGGTCTTTTCTGCCTCGCCACTGGCGGGGCAACGGCGTGCAGGGAAGCAACGCAAGAGAGGCGCGCCTCCAACAACTAGCGGAGGTACAGCTTTTTCGACAAGCTTTAATTCACAATGTGCATGCGCTGCAACACTGGCCTGCATTTCTAGCGGGTTGGGTCGCTGGCTAGCAACCACTGAAACGGACCGAATAAGAACGACGGGTGCAGTTGTTCCAAACTCATTCCTTCAAAATGGCATAGGTGAATGTCCACTTGATATATAAATTTTGCTGCAATATTTAAGGATATGTACGACGACTTATAATCGACCATGACATTTATAAATCAGAAAGACGACGAAGTGACGAAGGGAATGAAGCTTCATAGGCCAAGGTCGTTGTGGCGTGGCTACATGCGTGCAAACTCCTAAAACGGACTCCCGGTCCCACCTCTATCTTCTTTCTTGATGGATATAAAAAAAATGCACAAAAAACCAGTTTACCTTTGCCACAAACCCGACGACAATAACGAATAAGTAAACAAATTAATTATTCAGTGAAGAGAAAAAAAGATAATCAAATAATGATAGCACGGTCATCATAAATTGATAAGTGGCTTAATCGATTTATAAATGTTCAGTGTCGATTTATTAAATTCGTCGACGTCATAAACTCATAATATATATAGTTCCATAAAATGTAAAAGACTAGGCCCTAACTTGAATTTACATAATACCTAAATATTGCAGCAAATTTATTTAAGTGGACATATTACCTATGCAATTTTTGGAGAATGATTTTTGGACAGTAACAAAGCGCACCCGTAGAAACGAGTATAGTGTGGGCTCGCCCATTTGAGTGTCGAATCTCCTTGCCGATTATTGGTCATTTGTTCTAGCAAAGCTCTTCTTCCTGCAAGCCTGAGGCTGTTCAGTGGTAAATCACATATGCTACATACACTGACAACAATTATTGATTGATGAAAAACGTCAAGGCTACACACCATAGAAGCTCCAGAACTTTAAAAGAAGTTAGGGAGTGCAAGAGTCCTTACCATGATAAAAGACGGTTTCCCACTACTTTCATTGCAAAGTGCTGTTTTATTGATGAGGATAAGGCTATAACAATGGAACACCATGGCTACTCCAGTGTATGTGAAAACCTCATTTTCACAACTAGAATACTTTAAATAGGAGGCCGACATTGATTCTCTCCTGGTACTTGTATGTATCCAAGTTTTGCGGATGGCTAATTCTATATATTAACCTCTGCATAATTGATGGCCTAGTGTTAACTAAACTTCACTCAAACTCAACACTACTACACTACTACTACTTCTACTTCCCTTTAAAAGAGTACACTGCAAAATAAAAAAAATAAACAAAAGGAAAAACTAGCAATCAGTCAATGAACATTTAAATATTGTCAAAAATCCTATGAACAAAAAACTCCAATATACCGAGGATTTACATTAAAATCAGTTGAAATAAGTGCAAGAATCAAAGAAAGACTTCCCCCCAGCTGTCTTAAAAAAACCTTGGGCTCACATTAAAATAATATCCTTCCTTGACATAATTGTTTAACAATAACTGAAAAAACACAAAAATATGGAAAAAAAAATACCGCAATAAATAACTACTAATATTCCCTAAGCATAATAATTTTTACTTTCTGCTGAGTGACTTTCATTCACAAAAGGAGGGGTGTGTGTTGTTACAAGTGTAACTATGGCTACAGTCTTTAGTGCCAATCTTGACTTACCACATAGCTACAACTTCTGTATGTGTACGACGCCAATGTAAGTCGCTCGATACTACCATTGCTAAGAACACTCTACGTCGCCGCCACATTGGCCACGCTTTACCTGTTCTCTAGACACTGGAGGTCCTCTGCGCTAGTCTACCAGGACTAATACAATTGGCTTCAAAGTCTCTACGATAAGCACCACACAGGGAAGTCACACTCACATGCTGTGCTAATGGGGTCGGAACCCCTTCAGTGAACGAGCAGTACTGGGTAATTAGCACCACCAAATTAGATGCTATGCCTACGCAAAATCAATATAGTATGGGTGAACCGACTACTGAGCAAGTGCATATCAAGACAACTATGACTTCCCGGGACAGGAACCTCGATCTTCTACACACTTGAGTCTACCATTGGGCGCACCTCACATCGGCTAGCTATTAGGGTCAGTCGGCTATGGTACAGTGAAACCTGTCCACGCATATAACTGGCGCTTATTCCATAGTCCGCTTGACACATTCTCTGATCATCGCTAGCCCCGTGCCTGGACTTAATAAAAAACCCTTTTCTGTCTTGCTATTGAACTCCAATCAAATAAAAAAGCGAAAGACATAGAAAAAATACATTCGAACACTCGTCTCCCCTCCTCTAAGACCTCTATATATCCTTTACAGAGATGAGATAATCACCCATTTGAAGTAATATCGCTCTCCTCCTCATACAAGACTCTGTCCTAATGCTAACAAGCATGTAAACATTTTGCTTTTACAAACTCTATGAGGTTAACTTTTCGTAGACGCTTTCATATCAACTGGACATAGTCACCACATACTCGGTGCCTTTATCTCAAGCACACTCCAGCATGTCTGACTTACATACCATAACATCAGTACATCCTTACCTCAACTATCTATGCACAATGAGCCATCCAATCATTAGTGCTGACGAGCAGCCACTTAAAACAACCATAACATGACATCCCAATGCAGCTTTAGCTGCCGTGTCTTGATTGCTCTTCACTATATAGAATCCTTAAATCGCACCTATACCAATCTAGAGCTAGGATCTATGAAGATGAGCGCTACTTACTAACAGATTACACAGCTATGCATTATACCTTTCTTTCCTTTCTAGCCTACGGTCGCACAACCACTTGTATGAATAAACCCGACACTCTTAGGCTCATGGTCCTCCCTCTCCAGTTTCACTACCTCTGTCAACGTTGTTCACACTTTACACTCATCAGATCACTCACACAGCATTTGGGTATCCTTATTATTACCATGCTCGATATCGTATCTTGCAGATGGCCAATACCACACAGAGACTCGGCAGAGGTACAACCTAAGAAAGGAATGGTGTGCACAGAGAATAGCAGCTCCGAGGGAAGCTAAGGATAAAGTGAAGGATGTACGACTCAGAAAGAAGGAATTCCATCTCCAAAGTAGATTCTCTGTCAGAGCACCACTTTCTTCGAGCATAGTTCGTGTCGGTGAAATGTGCGTCAACAGCTTGATCCTGCCTGTTACTGGAGATGCATCTCTGTGAGATGCGAGGACCTCCTTTATATTCTTGATACGTGCTCATGGATATTGTCTTGAAATATCAGTGTGTTAAACAGAGAGTTTAATCACCCTGGATTTTAGATTGCGATGTACTGGTCCTCGATTCTCAATTGCTTTGCCATCGAGATATAGGATCAAAGAAAGCATCATTGCCTGACGAAGGTTCTATGCCGAACATTATGTTTTCTTTATCTAGTCTATGCCGCCTCAGTGTTACACGAGAGAGTAGCAGGATAGCAGCTTGCGTTTCATGCATATCGGATCGATAGACCTAAAAGTATGCACAATATATACCCGTCACTGAGAAGGTGTAACACGAAGTGAATCCAGCAGCGGCTCATGATCAGCCGTGCGATTGTACTGCGAAAAATAGCGCCTTTCATGCGATAGGTTAGTGCAATCGAGCTGCACTGTGTCCCATAGGCCGATAAGCTAGGTGCTTATATGAGAGTCCAAATAAAGATGTCGCGATGGAGGTTTATAAACAGCCATACTACCCTTTTTTGCAGGTCCGAATATTTTCTTATACAATGATACCTGCAATCAACAGTCGTCCAGGTAGTACTTGTTCTGGACAAGTGGTGAGTATGATCCGCGATGAAATATATCAATATCACTTTGGACAGACATCGTGTTTTATATGTACAACTCGGCCCTAATCAAGCAGAGACATCTCTGACATGGGGTATCAGTTGGTTCAATACATCACCATGATGCCAAAGTTGCTGAATAGAGGAGCTACACGTCTGTTCATGCATTCTAACTATATTCCACTAGTACGCAGGCAGAGAGAGCAAATATGGAAACAAAATCACGTTTGGCAGTGAAGAGGAGTTTTTGTAACGTCGGCAGTATAACACAGTATTTGAACACGGGTTTGCAAGGTGTGATCTAGAGCACCTCTCACGTTTGTGTGTGCTCGAGCCATCCACTCTGCGACGCGTGTCATCAGCTGTCAAAAAGTCACATGCTTTGGGCCAGGGACACAACCACGAGTAGTATATTAGAGCAAACTGACATAATCGTGTTTTTCTCAATCGGTTTATAAAAAGCACTGTACAGAAATTATACTTGACAGCCATAGTATATTCCCATCCCTGTTTGGAGACGCGAGATACAAATATTTCGGATGAGTATTTTGCTTATCAATCAATGTGGCAGACCTGATGTGTAAAAATTCACTCAGTATGTAAGATATGCATCTGAAGGGTTCACAGACACATGAAAAATTCTACGTGCTCATTGTGTTGTGTCCGTGCAGAATATTTCATTAAAGCGTGGTCCACAATGTCAGAGACGATATAGCGTTTTGCAAGTTACAAATGTCAAATCGCGAGGGCGACAGAATGTACGTATCTCGCCCACACTATATAGCCCCGAGAACATGCCGCCTATTCCATCTCTCCATGAAGACATTGCTTTGTATGTCGCGTTCTAGATACACAGATACACGGCACTGCTGACGATATCAACTTAAAGTGTCTCCTGTAAATATAGGAATTTCGTCTCAAGACTACAGATGCTAGCATAATGTTTCCTCCGGGACTATCTTTTTCTTGAAAGCAACGAAAAAGAATGTGGGCACTAACCAGTCCATAAGAAAGGCATTGACATTCATGGTACAGTATAAGAGAGACAATTAGTAACCTGACGAACACCAGACAGTTTACAGTATCCTACATCGCCTGACTCATTACAGGAGTTGGGTCGAAGCTGTATGAGAGACTCGCGACATAGATAGGGTCCTGTGCGCAATAAATTGATACTAAACATTGCCCGGACGTTGTGTGCTGTCGGCGCGATAGTGCAGCAAAGAAAGTAATTGAAAGACGTGCAAAAAGTAATGTTGACAATGCATGAGTGCCATTTAGAGGAGTAGGTGTATGTATTTTCTGTGTGTGGTCGCAATGTCAGTCTGGCAGTACATTTGTATTGGTCTATCCATTGATAACTGTCACACAGTCGTAAGCATGCTGCTGTTCACAAGGCAAACGTGCTATCAGCACCACAACCTGACTTTAGTCACATCATAGTACTTTGCTGTATGATGTACTTCATCGTACTCAGACCCGCTTCCATTAATGCCTTATCGG
This sequence comes from Geodia barretti, assembly GCA_030341885.1. Lineage (NCBI taxonomy): Eukaryota > Metazoa > Porifera > Demospongiae > Tetractinellida > Geodiidae > Geodia > Geodia barretti. The sequence continues at coordinate 6,902 of CASHTH010004328.1, forward strand.
TATGGAAACGCGCCCGCCCGGTGTTCTGAACTTGACATATTAAAATTGGCACACGGCAGATGGCCTTGTCAGCTGATTGATAGCAGCAGCTGTGCTTACTACTGAGCATTATAGTCAGATCGCAAATACCAGCGTTCCTTAGCATCTATTACTATTCATGCCATTGCAGCCTCTTCCTAAGACCGAAATCACGAGTATAAGAAAATGTGTCATCATATTGTTGGTATTAATCGTGTGGTCGCGATGTGTGTTGCAGCGCGGTGACAGAAATCGTAGTAACTAGAGAGCCTCACATCGCGCACAGAGATAAGTGTAGCTCACTAACGACGCTGCTCGTATGCCGCACCGAGGGTAAAGGGCAATTTTCATGCAAGACACACAACTGCATGACTCCCTACAGAACTACGAGATCATGCATAGACGTTAAAGGTGCTGCAGAATCCGACGACTACACCAGCCAAGGCTCCGCAGCCCATTCTTCAGCTACCTAACAATACACAGAGTAACCAGATGGGCGCACAGAGATCGTATCGCAGCAGGCATACATCAACGCATCACTACATTGCTCTCTTTGCTGGCGAAGTGAGTATAAGGAAATGCAAACCATGTATCCATCTTCTCCTCTACTGGCAACTCCCCTCTCAATAGAAGATCACACTACGTCCTTCCCAGAATACAAGATTATATAGTGCTGCTACGTGCTAACTAACCACCATCCTTGCACTCTATTGTTGTAGTGTAGAAAGCACAACCCGCCACCTGTAATATATAGTAGATTGAATGAACTTCAGTGCTAGGTGTAGTCAGTGTTGCTTTTGCATGACATGACATCTCTACTTTTTTCACACTTGTCAAGGCATTTATAGGATGGTAGTAATGGTGCAATAGTTACATGATCCCGCGCTCCACATAAACGCATCGTGCGTCCACCGCAAGAATGCTTAGCTTCGTGCTCTGGGATGAAATTGCACCACTAGTGCTCACGCGGCCGCTTGCCTATAATTACTAGGTAATACGTCTAACACCTAAGCCATGCTCTCATAGCTACGAGCTTGCTACTCGTAGGAACGCGAATATCGATTTCGTGTCATTGTAAACCCGCTATACCTCATCTGACTAGACTCAGAGAGATCGTTGAAGGTTTTTCTCTGGTGTTCTCGCACAGGTCGATGGTCGTGTGCAGCCTGCATCATCATCATATGAGGTCTCGTTTCTCTCCTCTCGTGCCGACAAGAACCAGTATGCCGGTCCGAAGTAAGTGCTCCTCCACCACTATTTTCCGCTCTCCTTGCCAGAACGCTGTGTGTGCTTCAATCAGCGTTTAGTCTTAGCCTTGTTAGCACAGCTAGCTTGGCTCTTCCTCTACTCAAAGCATTGCCTGCTTCTTTTAGCTTGAGTGCTTAGTATTGAAGAGTCTTTGTTCTTTGCAGAGTCTGTGTTTTCTGCTGTTCATCACCACGCCATAACCACACATAATACGTAACTACATTGTGGATTTGACCCCTACCAGCTGGTGTTGCCCTGGTAGCTCCGTTGGTAGAGTTGGGTTCGAATGTCACCTAGGGTGCTCCTTGAGCTGTCCTGTGGGTTGTAGTATGATTTGTTTGTTTTGTGCCTTTTTGCTCATTCTACCTAATAGTTTATCTGCATGAAAAATAAAGGGAACAAATATCATGGCCTACACAGGGACATATAATGTTATTACACCACGTCATAACTTTTATAGTTCCATAATGTAGCTACACTACTTCATTGATGACTAAGTAACAGAAAGAAAGGGATTACAAATGACTCCCTGTCCCAGTATATAGATATCTTCCTGGATTACTGGTAAAAACACATAATGAATCCCAACATTTGGTCTTAGGAGCAATTTCTTAGTTGCCCTGCAGGGGGTGCTTGCCTGCTTGGGGATGATGGGTTTGATCATTTCCAGTCGCTTGATAGTTTCAGGAAAGCATCCTATATTTTGGGTAGCGAGCTGTGGGAGGATAAATTTGGTTCTTTGCTTGGCCCTGTTAAAGGTTTTATTTTGGATGTTCAGGAGCTAAGAAAGATTAGGTTATACAGCGATAATCCAAGCGTACAACAGACCCAGTCTCAGATTGCGTCTGTGGAGCTGCAGGGTGTCGCTGGTTGAAGGGGTGAGTTGAGGTGTCTGGGAGGTGAGACAGACACCGCATGTTCATATAGTGTATGTTCGTTTGTTAACTGTTCCGCCCATTGCTCTGGGTGCGTGGTCTATGGCCCTAGTGCTATGGCAGCCACCTGAGTATTATTATTATTATTATCCCAACATTTGGCCACTACTATACACTATAAATTACTTATTGATATGTGCTTGTGTACTTACATAAGTCAAGTGGTGTGTTTGATAGACTCCCATAACATGGTAACCTCACAAATTGTATAGTAATGGCAGCTTTTTTTTTATCAATGTTAAGGCAGGACATGGACGGGCCCATCAGGCAACAATATAGGGATTGTGTGATGGGGTTGGGGGTGTCAGCGTGCTCAAATCTGTTCATTAACCATGCTTCATGTATCCCATCCCTATCTTGTCTCCCTTTCTTTTTATACCATCCATGCCTCTTTTTTTCAATTTACTTACAACAATTTTGAGCCTCTGCGTTACTTTGTGCCCCACCTTGTAACTAACACCACTACGGTCTGCTCGAGGGGTCCGACACGGGTGGAATCTCGTACGCTTATGGTCAGAAAACCGTAGAACTCAGTAGATATCAGTTGGCAATCAACGGAAATCAGCGGAAATCAGAAATCAAATTTCCGCGTGCGCGTACTGCTCCGTAAAGCTCTGTAAACAGCTACAAGGCCGGCCCCGCTGCGGCGCACGCGAGCCGCGATATCCGGCCGGCCGGCCACATCGCGCGGGTACCGCTCGATCGAGAAGGTGTGCGTGTGGTGTGTGGCTCTGCCTGGTTATGCGCACATCCTATCAGGGTAGGGTCTTGGCCTTGACATAGGTTTGCTCAGGTGGAAATGCCAGGATAGCAGCCGGAGAGGCATGTGAAATAGGAGGGCAAAAGAAACTTGTAGAAATTCCCTTGGGACTCCAACCTGGGCTTGAACCTAATGCTCGAGAAGAGTATATCTCTGAGAACATGAATGACCACACCAACAGTTGTACCTTACAGGCACAAAAGTGAAATTGTTTCTTGCAGCTGGCTGTTTCTGTCGCCGGCTATAACCTAAATTTCTCACGTGCGCCGGCGACAGTATTAGAGTCCTCAGTGTTCCGTGGCGCATGACTATCATACTGTTTGTGCCAGTAAGGGAACTCCTCTTGAGGGAGTGTACAGTTATAGCTATGTAGCAGTAAACCCTCGAGAGACCATAGCAATCAATCTAGAAATTCATAGAAATCACGGAAATCTGAAAATATTAGTCGAAATCACGTGGAGATCTGGAAATCAGTAAGAAATCAGTTCGAAATCACGGGCATATAGAAATCTCATACGCCATAACGGCCCGTGTCGGACCCCTCGGGTCTGCTTATGAAAATCACCACTGAGTACAGAGACGCTATAACCAAATTACCTACTTGGCTGGTCAGTCTTTGTCACTCTGGGCAGCTGTCAGCAGCCATTAGTTACTGCTCCGTGTATAATTATACCATGCTGGTTTTTCAGTGTCCCTGCCTCCCCAACCCATCATGCTCTTTCTACTGTGCATCATTGTCAGGCAGTGGTCAACAATTTTGTCAGGGTCAACCCCTTTATAACATATCCATGCAAGTCAGAGTGACCAATGCTGTGTAGTCTAAAAATAAGTGGAAAAAATCGTTTCTTGAAGGAGGATATAGGGATGGCTCAAAACAGAAAAAGGAAGAAACAAGGGGTCATCACTTGGCTAAGACACATAAAGTTACATGACCATCCCTATATCTTTGTTCTCTTTATTCATAGGCAAAAAACATCAGACAAATATATAGGGATGGTGTCGTGTAGCTTTGTGTGTCTTAGCTGTGTGATGACCCCCCCATTTTCATGTTTTGAGCCATCCCTATATCCTCCTTCAATAATGGAAGAAATGATTTTTCCACTTGTGGAGTTACTGTCGGGACTTACACTGAAACATAGTTAAGCGAAACTTACTAGTAGGCGAATGCAGGGCATATGTATTTGGCGAGCGGGAGCGGCATGGCGTTGCAGTACTCGGCAGTGGAACTCAATGATTATGGTGAAACGCCCACTTATATAGGCAAGATACCGGATATTGAAAATCAACCAGTATGAGTCATTATGACAGTCATTACACAATGATTGTGTCTCCACAAGCCATCCTATCCTATTAACAACTTGCACCTTGAAACCACGAAGATTGGAAAGAGTTAAAGCCTCAGTCAGGCTCGAAGAGTGCAGTGAATACGTCAAATCGACAAGGGTTCTCTCGCTGGCTAGATCACGCATCGAGGATTGAGCTTTCAGGGATCTAGCCTCGTTCACTGTCCGTTTTTTTTGCGGGGGAGTAAAAACGGAATGGGCTTGGGAGGGATCGATCTAGGCAGTGTGTAAGTAAAACAAATGCATGCGCAATTGAACAGTGTAAGGGCATGGTACCCAACATCATACATGTATGAGGCTATGATAGGGAGTTTTGTTCATCTTCTTCTTTTTCTTCAACTCAAAAACCAAACAACATTCTTTTGTAAGACAATAGACAGACTATAACCCGAATAGAATAGACATACTTTTTGGTTTGTAAACAATGTTGTTTATGGTAAACAACAACAAATTGCACTATAATGAGCATACATGTGTCAGTGAAAGTCACAAATGGTAAGAGCTATGTAAACTTTGGTTACTCAATCACCAACATCAATACATTTTCGTAAACACCAAAATTTAGCCTCAGGCACTATTCTTTAAAATTACTTCTTCACTCCTCAAACTTGCTAAGAGTAGCATGCATGGAGATGAAGAAACTTTGTACGCATGCTAGTACATCGTTTCCATGACGACCACATACTGTTTTAACAACGATTAATAGCCTCAGGCCCTCAAACTTGTTAACGGTAGCTCACATGAAGTATGCATGCGTATCACATTGTTTCAACGACGACCAGATAATTATTGTTTGCGAAGAACATAATAAATTATTTACATGACGAGCACATATTGCTTGAACAACAACATAGTCAAAAACCCGAGTGGAGACATGTAAATAACACTGCGAATTATTAAAGGATGGTATAAAAAGAAAAGGAGACAAGATAGGGATGGGATACATGAAGCATGGATTTTTTAGCATGCTGACATCATCACACAATCCCTACATTGTTGCTTAGAAGTATTAACAATTAACACCAGCCACACAGACACAAATGTGTCCAGAGCCTCCACAAGTCCATAAGAATTTATATGGGTGTTATATTACTAGGCGCTAACAATACATCAACTTATTAGAGCAGATTCCCACAGCGTCCAAAGTGTTGAACTCCTTTACGTCCAAGAAGACAGACATGCAGAGAATTAAGCCTAGCGTGGGAAAATCAGAGTGGATTTGTCTCCAAAGACTGTATAGGTGAGAATCTGTTAGATATTATTGCTGCCGTCAGCAATTGACGACTTCTTTTTTAATGTAGCTACGTACAAGGTGCACCTGCAGTGCGTGTAGGCTTGTGCTGCATGACATAAGTAGCTCTAGCAAGTCTCCAGCATAACTGTGAGTCCAACAAAAAGCTAAGTGATTCGAGTGATTATGAAGCTCAGGAGACTCAAGACAATAGAAGGGTCCTTGCCAATAAAATGATTGAAATCGCCCGGACTTTGTGTGCTGTCGGCGATATTGCAGCAGAAGTAATCGAAAGAGCAAAAAGAATTGTTGACAGCATGAATGTAATTAAGAGGGATAGGCGATGATATGCTAGTGTGGTCTCAATCTAGTATGACAGACGATTTGTATTGGTCTATTCCTATTGATAACCGTCACAGTCAATGCAAAATTAATGACGTCATTCAGCACCCACGAACTTAATTAGTCGCAACAATCTTAGCGTTATGACGACTTCACATACTCAGACCCTCTTCCATTCATGCCAGAGACTAGCTATGGACCCGGTGTTCTATAGTTGAGGTAAGCCAGTGTTGATTAGCATAATCCTGGCTTGTTCACTTGCTATTCACGCCATAACTTTTGAATGCAGTACAATACTTCAGAGCGAGTTAAGCAAATTTAGCCCTGAATCCGATGGTTATCTCTACTTGGAAGAACCGAGGGTTAAAACAATGCAATCAGAGACACAAACTGCAGACACCCTACAAATTACAAATCATCACAGACTTAGAGGTACTGAAGAAACCAAAGACTACACCCATTGCAGACGCCACAGACCGTCTCAAGACACCACATACACCAGATTGCGCAAACAGAGAGCGTATAGTCAGGCACTAACACAACAGTAGACAACACCAGCACAGCAGGCACACAAGTAACTACAGTCACCGCATATTCAACTATGACATGCCTGAAACCTCAGTGTTACTCTATTGTACTCCTTATCTGCATTGCACACACACACAAATTCCTTATCTGGGTTCCACACACACAAGTGTTGCTATAGCAGGTGGAGTAGGATGTACAGCTGGCACATGCAACACACAAAAAGATTACATGCTATCCCAAGCCGGAGATTAATTTTTTGAAGCAAATGCTGTACATAATTGTACAAACACTGTTAAAATAAAAGCTCTACATTCTGAAGAAAAATAACAGACTTGGTGTTTTTAAAATGTCTAAGAAAGTTTTGATCGTAATGAGACTTTTCAACCCCATTCACTACCGCGTCAGAGAGGAAAAACAGTTTACAGAGACCAATAAACACGTATGGTTCATCCCATGGTGAAAAACTGCTTGAACACATATGACCTTCAAGCTTTTCCATTAAAGCAGTAGCCTGACTCTGCACTTGCTCGGATACTCTTGCAAGAGTTTCTTTCACGTCCTCAGAGTGGCTAGCAAGGAGCGTCTCTATGGCCCTGCAGGCATCTCTCAGTACACTGATCTCCTCCATGTAGTTATTGAGTGGGTCTTCGTCAAACAGCACATTCTTATTCTCCTTTTCAAGCGGCAATGACTCGTGCCCTACTAGGCGCAGTAGAATAGTGAGGGCAGTTTGTGGGTGACGATGCAATACAAGAGGGAGGCACGAAAGGTACAACTGAAGAGCTGATGATGAACTTGGATGACTTGTGATTCCCACGTCAAGAGCTGTTTAAAAGATTAATGTCAACTCAGAATACAAGTACAAATGACAAACATGCATGTACACTAGCTACATACAAAAGGAAGATAACATAATATGCCTACCAACTGAATGTGATAGAGAGGAGAGGATTATTCCTACTGAGGTGGCCATATCATCTCGAACTTCCTCATCTCCATCTTGCAGTAGAGACACAACCAACACAGTGTATGCCTCCACAGACCCCAATAGCCTCTCCTGGCAGTAGTAAAGATCGAGACCTGATCTAACATGGTGCTATTATATGGTTACAGCTACCTCTATTAGAATCCTCCACAGTGTGCCTAGCCCAAGAGCTACTGCTTGTCTCAGTTCCACAGGTGCGGTCGGGAGGGTGTATGGTTTCACTAGCAACAACCATTGCACAATCATCTATGAGATCAGAAAGCACAACATCCCATAAAATCAGAAGGTGTAACTATGGGCATTATACCTCGGGGTCACAGCATTTCTCCAGCAAAGAAGCCAGGAAGAGTATGAGGGAAGCCCTAAACACCAGCCTGAAAGATGGAACAAGAACAAATGTGATCCGCTACGGGAAAAGGGCCTCTTTTCAGCATAGTTGTAATTTTCATACACGTGAACTATGCCTAGCTACCTACATATTTGCGCAAAAATCTTTGAAGTGTACCACACATGAGATACGATTGCGCAATATCGCTAAAGTAAACACCCTTTTACACATGGGAAAATGAGAATTTCCTGAATATCTAGGCCATCGTGCGATCCACAATACCTTAAATGTCCTTGAGTGACATGATGCATAGCCACTACACATAGTTTCTCTCGTGTCCTGGTGCACCACGCCTTTTGTTTTGTAAGAATTTCACACAGCACTGCAAGAATTCCTTCATCTTGTTCAGTAGAAAACAGCTGGATTATTACTGTGGTCAACTCCTCTGCTGTGTCACTACTTAATAGATTCTTCTGGTCCAAGATGTACTGTAGAGTGTAGTGTCTGACAGCTGCAGACTGATGTAAAATAAGTTTATGGCAGAGCTCAGAGAGCTGTGGTAAACCTAAGCTACTTGATGTGTATTGAGAGGCAGTCAAGAGTAGTTTGGCACTGGACACCAGTACATCTTCTTGCAAGAGAATTCCCCCATTTGAGGAGGCAAAAACGATCTCATCCACCTCTTGAGAAAGAATGGTAGACTCTAGAGACGAGGAATGTTGCAGCAGGTTGGTCACCAGTTCCAGATAGGCACATCTTGTAACCGAGCAATGATTGTTTCTAGTATTAGTAAGGCATAATAGTCTAGATCCACACATACACATACTGAACTCACTCTGTGCCAAGAGTTCTTTTCGTAAGCAAATTCTCCAACAGCCATCCACTCAGCCAGGAAACACCCAGTGACTTCTGGGTACAGCAATTCAGCAGATCTCTCCTCTCCTGAACTAGCCTTTGCAGTATCAGAAGGGTAGTGTGCAGACTGTTCTGATCTTCTGTAGTCATCATCCTCAGAAGGTTGTGCAACACTCGCTTCATATTGTTAATGGTGACTAGTGGCACCACTGCACGGCTTATGAGAACACGGGTTTTCCAGACTCCACATGAAGAACACCTGACAAGACGGAGAATACTGTATTTCCTCGAAAAAACACCGCACCTCCAATAGTAGCCGCTCTCGTATGGACACCACGAATAGCCAAGGACGAACATAATAGTAGCCACACTTTGCGCATGCGCGTTATGCACCTAGTGTGGAGCGTCGATCGAGCAAAGGCATAGGCCGTGGAAGTGGCAAGTTGCGGTGCTGCTCTCTGATATAAGGTTACCACATGGATTTATAGACGTGATGACCACGAATAATGGACGGAAAACACTGCGAGGTCTCATGACACCACTTTCGCGCTGCTGGTTTGGAAGATGAACGTTGTCCTCGAATATACGCTACCCTTGAATAAACAGCCACGTAACGCTAAAATTACTAGTAGCCGCGGTGTCTGATCAAGGAAATACGGTACACAGAGTATTTGTGGGAGGACCAAGCAGAAATATCATACCTTAGAAAGAGAGGAAGGAAGGAATGGAGGGAACCAGGGGAGCTAGGCTCATCGAGGGTGGTAGGATAGAGACGAGACAGGATTATCAACACAGGAAACAGAGAGAGCTGGGCAGCAGGCTGTACATTGCTGCAACTGCATTACATGAATTTAGATAGAGGCTTTATCAGGCCAAGAGCTATGGCAGACCTCGACTCAAGTCCTTCAGCTGCTTTTTGTAGCTGCTGGTGGAGAAAGCCATGGAGAGAGGGAAAGCGAGTGAAAAACTCGCGGGCCGTCATCTTATTCTCAATTGAGTGTTCGTCCTGCACTCTCTTGGCTCCAAATATCCTCAGAACCAAGGCCGAGAACAACAGTGTGGCCGAGTTACGAACCTGGAGCATGACTATATCAGTGTAAGACATATACTAACTTGTCCAGCTTACAGGCCATAATGAAGCAGAGAACCCATCTACGGCTATCTTCACCCCCTCTGGAATGAAAGGAATGATGTGCTCTCCTAGTCTTGAGTCCCGGTAAAGAGCTCTCAGAATGTTCAGTGCATGAACAGACGCTGAGTGGGACTCAGTATAACCAACAGTGGGATCACTAGTGCTGCTCTCTCTGGGAACCACATCGCTAGTAGTCTTGTAAACTGTGGCCACTGAGAGCAGTGTTCTCATGGTCTCCTTTAGGGCACTGTCTACCAGCATGACTTGGCTCTGAAGTCAATATCGCCTATAAAAGAAATTAGATTTATGATAAACACACATAATATGTCACGAAATACCACAAACCTGCAGGTAGAATGGCAAGCCAGCACTACGTCTAGTAATGCTCAAAAGTCGACTCATGGACTTTGACTGCAAAGATTCCAGTAGTTCTGTCACCCACTGACTGGGCATGTGGTGAAATCGAGGGGAAGGGCTACCCCAGAGGCTCTGGCAGAGCTTCTGGAAGCCAGAGTACGCCATCTCAAAAGCCCCTCGGTGCCTCGCCTCTGTCAGCTGGTGAGTGAATATGCTGGCAATAGCATCAACCTATGTGATAAACACACAATAAGGCATCGTACTGCGAAACAGTGTTTTGTGCACACACCTGTGTAGGGGTGAGGAGACTGTTAGGGTTATCTGAAATTGGAGCCCATCCAACAAGGAGTCCCATGAGAAGAGAGATCTCCTTCATGGCATGCCAGCAGCACAGGAGGAGAGACTGTGCACCAGCACCTTTTACTGCTGGTGTACCATAACGGTTATCAGCTGGTAGACCCTGCAAAATGGGGAAAAAACAGACACATACAATAAAACTACAGGAATGAAACACATTTCTGACGAGCGCAGTGAGCACTTTAACACTTCATGCATATTTGGAATCACGTAAATATTACAGTACGTGGAGTCGTTTCACTGCTACAGAGTATTATTTACTTGCTTTTCACTGCTTGTACAGCGCTAAGAGTTATAATTTTTTTCTAACTATTATTAGATGGGTATTAAACAAGTACTCTCAGGTACCGTTTCACCATTATGCACCACACTCATGTGTGTGTGAGTGCGTGTGCATGCTAAGGCAATGGGCAAATGTTATCAATTTTATCCTGGCTCTTATCAGTCAAGTTGTGTTAAGAAACAGAAGGAATAGCACTCTCAGGGATTCCACCATTAACGGCAATGCACTGATGGAGAAGAGTCTCCCAGAAAGGATGGCGCTCGACTCAAGTTGCGAAACGGTCAGTCCACGGGACGTGTCAGATTTCTTTTAGTTTTGAACCAAACGTGACCGGAGTATCATTGTAAATTTACTAATTTTTGTTCCGAACAGTACAGCCTTCTATATGGATGCCATTATGCTGCTGCAGGGAACTACATAATTAATGCATCTGACATTAATGTTCAGTCGTTTGGAGGTTCGCACAATGATGCCGTAGCCATCTACGATAGTGGCAAGCAATCTGATGTTAGCAATAAAATGATCAGCTCCTTTTTTCAAACATGTACAGGAGATGGAAGTCAGCAATACAAACTGCACTGTCAGTTTTCAAAACTCTAATAACAGCTTCCAGTTTGCAAAGAATAAATCTACCAACATCTCGCTAAATATTCAGACAGTATATTAACCCAGTATATGCACTCTCTTAGCAAAAAGCACCATACATGTACTATATAATGCCAGTAGAGTACAGTCCACCTGAGTGAAGATTACAGTTATATTTTTCTCATACTTCACACCTCCACACTTAAGGATGCTGCTGTGGTCTTGACCCATGCAGGTTTTTAACTAAATTGTCGTAATAGTCATGACTACCAATAATACTCTTTCATGAAAGTAAATCACTTGCACAAGGGTGGAATGTGTAGTAAAAAATCACCCTTATTATTACGCGACACTCCTGTCAGGACACAACATCTTATTAACCCTCGGCGCGCATGCGCAGCGAGGGTTACAGTACTTGGGTCTGTCTGTGTGTCTGTCAGTCTGTCTGTTACTCTTCATCTCACTTCTCGAGTGTTCTTTCGTCTCACAAAGGATACCACCTACTGAACGGGCAATGAAGGTCAGAAATTTCAAACGGTTTTCTCTGAAACTGCTCCGTTACAAAGCTAGAGCGCGAAAAAGCCAATATGCAAATACAAAACGGACGGGATGGCTTACCACAGTCGGATCGACCCACGTGCTCTGCGTACTTCGGAGGCACCAGAAGATGCAACGCAGGGCGTGTATCGCCTCTCGCATGCTATCTAGTAGTGTAGTTAGCCCGCATCAGACTCTGCACGAGCTGGCAAGAGACCACGAGTAACAGCTAAAACTAAACCCAGCCCATCAATTAGTGGTACGGCGCATGCGTTTACTTACGCGTGCGCGTCACAGTTCGCCGAGGGTTTGCACTTCAGTGCTTTTCATTTGATATTCAGTTATGTTCAACATTCTCGACAGAGACACCGTGATCACTGCGGAAACCTTGGAAGAGTCGTAAAGGAAAGTCACCAGCTTGACGATCCACTGAAAGACACAGAGCGGGAGCGAACACATGTTCGACTCCGAGGACGGGAAAATGGACTACTCGAAGGCGGTGACCTTCACCGATTCTGAGACTGAGTATCAGTCAAAAACAAAGGCAGTGGAGGTATCGGGGAGGACAGAGAATTTCCTCGAGGAGAAATGCACTTCAAGAGTACAAAACTACGATAGAAAGTGCAGAACAAATACCCACTTCCCAAGGTGCCAGCCACTGACCCCACAGTTGGATAATAACGCATCGTTTGGTGAGCGAGTGCGAGTAGTCAACATTTTGCGCGTGTATTTAGAATCACACATGACGGTGCGAGCATTTCAATATTTCATGTGTATTTAGAATCACGTAAACAATAATTATATGTATGTTGGTCTGTGTGTCTTACAGTTAAATAAATCAAGGCACCTGAAAACCAGCTAGCCCGAGTGGTTGTTTGACTCGCTGGCACCTCTGACCTAGCTCTTAGAGGCCCACACCATTTCCTACAAAAATCATTTTTTCCTTAATTCCTCTGGGGGAGGTGTGTCTGCTGTCCTTATTTCCCCCGAGTCGCCATTATGTCGAAAAACTTGTCGCAAGTCAAGTAAGTACTGATGGTACAGAGAATGGTGTTTAGATAAGGTCCTTGTGCTGCGTAGCACTGCATGGAATATGTCTAGTTTCACTTGGTGTTGGAACCAAAGATTGATCTTAATTTTCTTTTTCTTTCGTTTTGATTTGTTCCCCTTGTTCCAGAGTAATACTGTGCAGGTCTTCAAGAAGGGTTCTCACTTGCTCCAATGAAGTTCCTTTTGTAAACTGCCACTTTATCCTGCTTCATGACAATAAACATGCTGCCATATTGTGTCACCCAAACATTTTTCACTTCTGCTGCAGCCAATGTTCGAGGCAATCTTAAACGCATGGTCAAAACTAATTGTTCTTCCAACAATGATCTTCTCTATTTCATGAGGTATCTACTTTAATTATCGAAAAAAAGTCACAAAAAGACACTGTTGCTAGGAGATTTGGAAAGTAAAGTATCTGAAAACCTCTGAGTCTCCTTGCTGTCTGCTTGAGTGTTAATGAAATGCTGGTGCAAATGATAATGAGAAATTCCTCTAGCATAGGTTTCCATCCTTCTCTCAAGAACAAGACTTTCGATTGCATAAAAATCCATTCCATTCCCTACCAATGATACACACATCCCTGGAAGCTCTCGACAAAAATCAGGTTAATGAAGAAGTACAAAGGGATAACACTTTTTATAGTAAAGCTTTTCAGGATTATGGGATCATGTGCTAAAAGGCGATGGTTATTGCAGCAGACATTGACCGCACTAACAAGATATACAATGTTATCCATTCTCTGAAATACTCTTGGCCCTCTGCTTACTGATGACCCATCGTTCCAGTACATGAATGTGTAAGGTGAGCCACAAATGACACATCTTTGCAGTAGGTCTTTGACTACCTCATGATGAGTTACGTTCGGGTTCCATAGTAAAATGAATGGTTGCAGAAAATCCTTTAGTTAGTGTACACCTCTTTGAAACCAGGTACTGGTAGGATGTGTAGAATACTAACTGCCTGCCCTATAAAAACATTAAAAATAGCCAGGTGATAGTTTAAATAACTTACCATGTTCTGTTGGAAACTTGGCAGTAAGTGAGAGTATAAAGCAATGGACTCTTTCAGGGAGAGTGCAATCAGCTTGTTAGAGTATGAAAATTGCAGTAAGATACACAGCCAGTGAAATCACACCTTTATCCACGCACTGAAGCTAGCTCGCGATCGTGGCGCGCAGTGCGCATGCACACTCACTGGTATGCGTGCAGAACCATTCATTCTGCGCATGACCACGCGCGGCAAGATGTTGGGTAGAGCGAGGTGTGATAACAAACGAATGTCCGATGTCTGTTTCTACCTCTTTGCCGTGTTCAGGCACTTTGGTAAGCATTAAATTATGTGAAATATGTCGTGTGTCTAACATACACAAAGGCGCATACTTTGGCCTGCCAGCGGATGTCTGCCATGTAACACATTCTACGTTGACAACGATCCACCAGCCGTTGGAATCCTGCATAAGAATGGCAAGTAATCTGAACTGAGAGGAGACTTCTCGATCAGTTTAGAGTCTCTGGTGGAAGCTGCTGCGAATAATTTCCATGATACTGTGCCTATGAAACCAATATTCTTCTCCCCCTAAGCCGTTGCTTTTTCTCTATGGAAATGGCATCATTTAAGGTCAAGTTCATGAAGCAGATAAATAGCTCTTTCGGAAGTGGTGGAATGGCTTTGGCCATGAATAAGGGAGAGTTCGCCTCTTTTCTGATGTTTTTGAAATCAAATATTTTAGTCAACGAATGCCTATCCACAATGCAGCTAAAGTTATTGGGCAGCAGCCCTGTGGTCATGTGTGGGTGATGGGTAAAGATATTCAGGTTAGCATATCATTTGCTGCACTCCAACCCAACATAGACTGTGTTAATAGTGTGTTGATCAGTTTGTTGAAATCACCAGTTTTACTTCACCTTCATCCTGTCACCTGCTAAAGATTGCGGATGATGGTAGTGAGCTAACGAGTGAGGATTCCAAATACATTTGGTTGGATCCTGCACTCTTAGGGGATATAGGAAATGTGCCCTCAAGTGATGTGCTGCCATCTATTGAATTACCTCTCAGTAATTCAGCGAACCCACTGGTTCGCCTACTTTCACTGATGAAAGTTGCCCTTAAGCACAACTTTACTAGGAATGCGCACGCGCATATTTTGCCTCGCACCTGCCAGCCAATGCGTAAACAATCCGACTGAGGGTGCTCGTGCGCACACTCTACTGACTGCGCGCGAAGCCAGACTTCCTACGAATCTGCACGCACAGCGGAAGCTAGACTTCCTACGAATGACGGAAGTTGACATTCCTAAGCGTGACTAATTTACATTCTTAAGCGTGACGGCCACACACGTACGTACGTACACATATCGCGAGAATACAACCCGGAGTAGTTGCCTCGCACTAATGCGCTCGGCAATTAAGCAGTAGTCGGAGGAGTAATGTCTCTGCATTACCGGAGTATCATCAACGTAAGTTATTCACAAACTGTGTGCATTCAACAGCCAAGTTCCACAATACAGCTGTATTCTGGGTGTCCAATTGTCGTTTGTATGGGCCCTGCAGAGACAGGGAAATCGACATCAATAAAGGCAGCACTTTCTTTGACAGGTAAAATTTTATCACCTGGTTTCATTATACACATATCATCCAATTGGCAGGTTCTCAGGTTTCGGCAATGTATGTTAAGGGATCCCATGCGTTCTTCTTGGAAAGAGCTTCCATTTCAACCCTACCATTGGCAATAGACGACCCTACTATGGCAAAGTCGACTTCATCTCTTGATGTGAATGATCTAATAGTCGACCTTTGTAATGGTTGCAAAACCGCTAACCTTCGGAAAGGTTCACTACAACCCCACTCAATTCCAATAATTACCTCCAATATTAACCTTATACCACATCAAAGGTATACATGGAATAGGGATGTTTTGTGAGCATAGCAGATAAGAATATCTGCTATCCTTTATCCTTTAGAGTTGTCAGCAGGGCTGTAGTAATAAACTTCAAGGCTCCATCTGTAGCTCCAGATAATGAGGATGAGGAAGATAACTATTCAGAACTAGAAGCACATCAATTCTGGTAAATCCTTTATATTATGTATCTGACAAACACTACTAACGTTTTCTTCTCTAATAGGTGCTCTGTCGACACTGATAGGCTGGGCACTCAGGCAAGGAAAACTCCTGATGAGCAGAGAGGGAAAGGAAGATATTATGGGCTTAAAGGACTCTCTCGGAGTTGTGTTTAATGGAAGGGCCTGTCAGAATTGGGCTCTAGTACTCTTCTTCATGAAACAAGTGAGTTTCCCCTTAAACACAAAATATAACTGTTTTGTTCACAGTTACTTTTCTGTGCTGTCAGGACTCACTCTGTCATTGGAGGAAGTAATTGCACACCTCTCACCACAGCAACCACGTCCAAGTATTACAAATAGCTCAATGCATATTTTTATGACTGCTCTCAATGAAGTGGTGATTTTTAGTGAAGGGATACCACTGCGTGAAGTGATATAATGCGATGCCTTGTCATTGTAAGTCATGTGGTATTTCTCTCTCTGGCTGTTCTGTTGGCGCTGGTGCTGATCAGCGTGAAGTGGTTACCATAGTATTCGAAGATGTGGCTAGTGCAATCAGTGTACCTTGCAGTGTTGTAAAAGAGAACATACTGGCTATCAAAGTTGATCACACCAAAAAAAATAACAAAGGATTTCTTATCATCAATGGCTACTACCACAACCATATCGAGAGGGACAAAATCTGCTCAAAACCCATGGAACCATGGAAACCAGGGAAGCCCATGGAACCATGGAAACCAGGGAAACCCATGAAACCATGGAAACCAGGGAAACCCATGAAACCACGGAAACCAGGGAAACCCATGGAACCAGTGAAACCAGGGAAACCCATGGAAACCAGGGAAACCCATGGAACCATGGAAACAGTGAAACCAGGGAAACACATAAAACCATGGAACCATGGAACAAGTGAAACCAGGGAAAACATGGAACCATAGAAACCAGGGAAACACATGGAACCAGTGAAACCATGGAAACCATGGAACCAGCAAAACCAGGGAAACCCGTGGAACCATGGAACAAGCGAAACCAGGGAAACCCATGGAAACCATGGAAACCAGGGAAACCATAGAAACAGGGAAACCCATGGAACCAGTGCAACCTATAAAACCCATGTCATGAATTATAACACAGAATGGGAATGAGACATGAGGTGTTATATTTTTGTGATGGCTTACACCAAGAACCTACGCCACAGCTGGTTGATGTAGGTTGCTACTCACACACTATATATCATGTTGGTGAGCGGTTCTCCACTCCAACACTCTCCGAGTTTTTCACTGCCTAGATACTCCTTTTCTCCCACAGCCCTAAGACTAGATTTCTCTGGCGTGAGAAAACTGGAAAATCTATGGGTAGCTTCAGTCCCAGCAGATGGTGGAGTAAGCGGGAATTAATCTTACATCAGTTCGGAGATGTGAGTGAGGGCCTTTCTGGAAGAAAATGAGGATCTTGGTCCTGCAACGCGGCAAAAGCTCCTTGGAATACTTACTGATCCTCAAAAAAATGCACTCCTCCAAATAGAGCTGGCTGCTGTTGTAGACTGTGGCGAGCCATTTGTCAAGGCTACCTATACTTTGGAGGGTGATGGGCAGCTAGTGCTGGAGTGTTATGAAATCATCAGTACGGTACAGGCAGCTTTTCATGCAGGACACATGCCTAATGTGAGGGCAGGGGTACTACTGTACAACAACCAACAGCAACAGGCTCAGCCGCAGTTAGTGGCCTATGTTCACTCTTGTGTGTAGCCTACTTTCAGCAGCAACTACAGTCAAGTCTCAAGTCCTTCCTAGCTGCATTTAAGGCTGCCCAACTTTTTCACTGCAGAAAGCCAACCTTATGCAACCGAATGCTGCCGCAATAGATGACCTGGCTGTGTTTCCCTTTCTCAACAACCAAGGAATTCTCGATGATCTCAAAGCTGAACCCCCACTGTATTTAGCTAAAGCAGCAGACATTGACTTGTCTATTGATGCACTGGACTGGTAAAAGATGAACATGAACCGAAGTGGGTGTCAGCATTGCAAAAGGTCCAGTTAATTCAACCCTCTTCAGCTGCGTCAGAGAGGGTTTTTTTCTCTGCTGAAAGCATCCTTCACTGAACAGCAAGAGTCCTCATTGCAAGACTATGTCGAGTCATCAATCATGCTAAAGTACAATAAACGTAATTGATTTGTCATGCTATGTGTCCTTTCTATGATTGTGTCTGGGAATAACTGCGGAATAGAATAATAGGAAAAATAGTAGCACGATAGCCTCAGGCCTAGGGCCCTCAAGTCTCCCGACCACTCCTACATTCTAGCGTGCGCGTGCACGTAATGTAAACGCGGCCTAACGCGCGACTACGTTTCCAGACCCCGGGTCCCGGGACGAAACTACATTACCTGTTGACCTAAATAACACCCATCATACGTACGTGGACCGACCGAATCAGGCATGTCACTTCTAAAGGTTTTTAAGAGGACTAGCAACACCACCGAGCATGAACCCCCCCGCTAAGCATCTGTGCAGCGAATCAGGAGAGGCTCAGGCTGACCTGCAACTGTAAGAAGCTGCAAATACCGATCTGTGCGAAGAATCACCTGACAGTGACTGCCCTGAATCTAGTACTAGTTCGAGCGCAAGGAGCACATCCTCAAAGCAGTCACGTCGATTCAGAAAGGTTTGGCTTGTTGGGAGGGAACAGTGGTTAGAGTATTCAAGGCATGATCGTGGAATGTTCTGTTCCTTGAGTCGGAGATTTAATAAGCGGCCGTTTAACAACGATGTTTGGAACACACGGCCGTGTACTAGGTTGCGACTTCAAAGCGTACTTATGCACGAACGTAGCGTCGCTCATAAACAATTGGCAGCAGCTGCTGAGGCGACTGAAAATGTGGTGTCAGCTTTGAATCGCCCGGTATCAGCAAAAGGCATGGAACAGGCCTTTTACTGTCAGCACATTTTTAGCAATACTGATTTTTGATTTAATATCTATGCCCAAAAGACCGATCAAATCAAGTAATGGCTCATAGTACGTAATGTGTGGTATTCTTCGTTTGGCCAAAAAAGACTACCACACACTACGTACTATGAGCCATTACTTGATTTGATCGGTCTTTTGGGCATAGATATTAAATCAAAAATCAGTATTGCTAAAAATGATACATACACAAGTGATAAAAAAAAACAGGATATGATATACATAATATCAGATGTTGTAGAAAACAACATTTTAAGTGAAATGACAAAGTCAGATCACTTTTCATTAATGTTAGATGAAACTACGGACTGCTCTGTTGTTGAGCAACTAGCTATTCATGGCCGGTATATTTCACCTACAACTGGAGAACTGAAGTGCCATTAAAGATAATTGATCTATTGCATTCTGAGTCACTTCAGATGGTACGGTAACTACGGTAGGATCCCGAACTGGAGTTGTTACTCGACTACAAGCTATCCAGCCATCAGCTATTGGAGTTCACTGTGCTGCTCACAGGCTGAATCTGAGGCTGGTGATAATGTGCCATATATTAAGCATTATAAAAGAATACTTCGTCAACTCTTCGACTTCTTTGACAATAGTATGGCTGGGCTGGATGCTATTAAACAATTGTTGGGGGAGAGAGGCCAACTTCAAGCCCCTTCATCGACTAGGTGGCTTAGTGTCGAGACTTGTGTTAGTAAACTAAAGGTTTGTTTTGCGTCTGTTATACTTAGCCTTGAAAAGAGAGGGGGAAGAGAGAAGCGATACTAAGGCAATTGGATTGCATGGGCTAATTACACAATATCGGTTTGTATGCACTATGCTACTACTGTGTGATGCTCTACCACACCTTTCAAGAATGTCTAAATGTTTTCAAATGACTGAATGTGACTATAGTATAATCCCAAAAGTTCTTGCATGCACATTACTTCCATGGAACAGTTGACAACATGCAATGGCATCCATCTCAATGGCCTACAGCAATACTTACATGACCTTCGGGAAAAGAATACTGATATAAAAAAGCCACCTAATCTAGCAGAAGATTATTTCAATGACCATGTTCGAATGCCCTTTTTGTCTCACACTTAATAGAAAATATTCAGAAAAGATTCCCCAACACAACTATCCTTGCTTCTTTTGACATTTTTAATCCTCGGAAAATGCCTAATGAAGAAAATCTACTGGAATATGGGAATGAAGAGATAATAGCCCTTTCTGAACAGTTTAAGGACACTGTAACTAGCAGGGAAGTGTGTCTAGAAGAGTGGAGTGGGTATCGGCAATTCCTGAGAATGAGTGCAAATTTATCAAAATACAGTGAAGTAATAAATGATCTTTGCACTAATGATACATCAGCAGCTCTTTTCCCCAATATGGCACAATTTGCAAGAATCTGCCGAGTAATTCCTATTCACACCGCGGATGTCGAAAGGACATTTTCACAGCTTAAACTGATAAAAACTAGAACACGTAACCGCATGAATGAGACGACACTGGATTCTTTATTGAGAATTGCATTAGAGGGACCAGATGTAGATAAATTTCCTGTAGCCGAAGCTGTTGAAGTGTGGGCTTCCAAAAACAATAGACGGATATTTACATGAATGTTTTTGTCATTGTATATTATGTCATATTATGGTTTTTGAAAATTTATTTCAGTCAATAATGGCCACCACTAAAATAATCCAGGGCAGAACCCTGCTCCTGGCACAGTGGTCATAGAGGAGATCGTGTCAACAACGTGAGCTGGAGTCGTTAATCGGCACCCTCCAGCATGCCTGCGCATTCCTCAGGCGAATCATCAACCTGCTCCGCACCCAAGTGCCACCAAGCCACACCACCACATCAGACTCAACCGTGAGTTCCGGGCGGATCTGCAGTGGTGGCAACGGGATAGCCACGTTCCCCTGCCCCACTCAGCCGACGTTCGTCGTGACTTCTGATGACTCCGGTGTCTGGGGCTGTGGAGCGTGGTCAGGGTCGACCTGGTTCCAACTGGAGTGGCCTGCGGCAGCACGGGCCCAACACATCTCGTTCAAGGAGCTCTTTGTGGGGCTCGTGGCTGCAGAAATATAGGGCAGGCGCTGGTGGGGCTTCAGAGTACGGTGGCTGTGGAACAACCAGGCAGCCGTCTACGCAGTCAGCAGGTGATCCTGCCGGGACAAGGACATGATGCACCTGATCTGCTGCCTCTTTTTCCAGGAGGCATGGTTCGGTTTCGAGGTAGAAGCCGTACACATCCCCGGCAGGGAGAATATGCTTGCCGATGACCTGTCTCGTAACCACCTCTCTGCCTTCCACTCTAAGGCTCTGTCTCCGGATCCTACCCTAACTCTCCTGCCACGGCAGCTACAGGAGTTGCTCCTCGATGACGAGGGGTGGACCTCTCCATGCTGGACAATGCTCTTTTACCCTATTGCAACCGTGGGCTAGCTGACTCCACCCAGAGGACTTACCTGTCAGGCATCAACCGGTACCTCGCGCAGGAGGGCATCATTCCAGCAACCATCCATACGTACCTGGCTACTGTCCGACGCGCCCAGATTATGCGGGGACACCCCGAACCACGGGAGTCATCATACCTGCCACGCCTACGTCTGGTTCAGAACAGGGTCAGGAGGGAATGCGCTAGTTCAGACCCCAGCCCACCAACACGCCCCCCGATCACTCCACTCCATCTCCAGCGGTTACGCTCCCCGGCTCAATCTCCTCCGAGCTACGAGGAGTGCTTGCTGCTGCCGCTGTCTGTTTTCGGCTTCTTTCGCGCTGGCGAGATTACGGCCCCCAGCGCGTCAGCTTTCGACCCGAGAGTGCACCTGGCGATGGGTGACGTGTCCATCCCAGGGGACAACCAGGTCCTACGCGTCTTCCTCAAGCGATCAAAGACAGATCAATATGGTCGGGGAAGGAGGTATTCATCGGCACCACGCCGGAGGTATTCATCAGCGCCAGGACTCGGCAATACAAGCCATCGGCCGCTGGTCGAGCCCAGCTTTCTTGCGCTACATCAGAGTCCCCCAGGAGCACCTAGCGCAGTACTCTAATCCGTTAGCCCAATGCATGGACTGTAGCGAACACTCGGTCATAGCTATATAGTGTCTGTTACTGTCAATGTAGTGTGCTCCACTTGTTATTTGTTGAGGGTGTGTGCGTTTGGGGGGTGCGGAAGGTTCGAACCCCCTCCCACTCCTTGGGCAGGAGTGGAGCCTAATGAGGCGGCTCCACTTCCAAGAGGGAAATATCCCTGACACATCCACCTGCCCGACAAGACCCAGTCCTTTGGCCAACATCCCAAATGGGCTCTGCCAATGCTAAGGGATGAATGTGTAGGTGACCTGGGGTGAGACTGGGGGCTATTCTACAAGGTTAGGTGAGTTAAAAGCACATGGTGTGCGATGTATCATCGCCAGTTGACTGACCAATTGTACGAAGCATAAAGAGAGTGCAATCTACATACAACGATATTTTGTGTCTGCAGAGGTTTTGTGAGGTACTTTAGGTCATGGAGACGGTACAAGCTGATTCTCACGAGATTCATTGAGGTATTGACTGAAGGTTCTTCGACGAGGATGAACTACAATGGCGGCACACAAGGTTCGCTGTCCGAACACTTACTGCCACAGGAAAGATAATCAGGGTTGGAGCTGTTCTTTGTGGTGAATGACGTCAAGTCAACCAAGAAAAATAGGGCAATACTTTTCAATGCACGTGGTACAAACTGATCTGCAAATTCGGAGAGATGAGACAAGAGATGCTGCGTGACCAGCTTATCTGTGGACACGAGAATTTAGAGGACACCACTTGCAGAAACTGACCCCTTAGCACAGCGAGAGCAATGGAGACAGCCAAGAAAAATTAATAAAACCCCAGCCGACTGATCCTGATGGTAGTCGAGGAGGGAGAGGAACTGGTGGTGGCCTATGAGAAGTGTGACGTCACAGTTACAGTAATGTCTTGTGCAGCTCGAGCTGTAGAGTTAAGGTTTACAAACTATTGGTAAGGTCAACAAAAGGTTCAACCATAGATGCCCTTCTGACGTATTTCAACAAAAGTATCTTTGAGTATATTGAGACTACATGCCTGTGGGCCAACATAAGCCCCGACATTCCGGGGGAAGGGAAGGTCTGGTCATTACTGCCAACATTCCGTGATGCAGTGGAATTTCATCAGTATAATAAAATATGCCAAGTTGTTGTGTAACGAGCAGTTACGCCGGCAGAAAGAGTGTGAGTGCTGCTGCCATTAGAGTTCGCTGCTACCAAATGGTAACGTTGTTCGTGGAAAAACAAAACAACATTCGTGCACAATTAACTGATGTAAAGAAAGGATCATGATTAACCCACTTTGGAAAGACTTTGATGATATGTAAGATGTCGCAGTTACAGTAATGTCTGGTGCAGCTCGAGATATTGCAGCTCAAATAACTATTGGTACGGTCAATCAAAAGCCCTTCTGGCATGCTTGAAAAGTATCTCCAAGTAAGCATATAAGAAGCCAAGTTTACATATATCATGCTTTGGTTCTTTGGTCCATGGCCAGCTTTCAGTGCACAGCTAACACCGCAGACTAAATTCTTTGCAGAAGCGAAACTCAACAAAAGACCAATCGTCTTTTGCACAGTGCTGAAAATCTGCATCTCCTGTTGATGTTAGAATAAAACGCAACACTACTGTCCTGTACCTTACTGTCGCTTGTGCAAAAGAATTCTGGAGAGACTCAAACACTATGAAAAAGGACGTCTAGAATACAGAACGCTGAACAGGCAGAAGCATAACGTAGTTGGCCAAATACATGGGCTCCAACGCCAATTAGCTTCTTCATCTTCAACCATCATACTGACACCATCCGAGCGATCAAACACCCCCTCCCCCCTCCCCTCTCCTTAAGCGCAGAACAGATGAGACTGCTGAATATCATACAACAAAGACCCCAGTACAATACTCCAGCAGTGTCTGTGAATTGTTAGCTTTAATAACACAGCAGTTACAATGGTTAATTGTTAATTCCTTCCTAAAAAGGGGAGAAGATTGCAAGAGTCCTTGTCTAGGGTGCACTCAACTATTGCCAAGCAAACCATGGCACACAGAAATTATTGTGCTCCAGATCCTAAGAGCAGATGTGAAAAGAGGCTCCTATGCGCAAGACACACTAACTCTATGTTGTGTGCATCAACAGCAAAGGCACTAAACACTTTTTCCTGTACCTTAACAAATGGAGACATGTCTCACAATGTTTGCACTGCTCAAAGCGTGAGCCAAAGCACAGCAAATTGGGAGACCCACAGCCTTGTACACAAGGTAGTAAGAGAACCCACTGGGTCTCAAACACAGCTGTCCTTGGAGTGTGTGCTGGAATAATTTTCCGCCACTACAACCACCACATGATCAGCGATGACTAGACCAGATAGCGATGGTCGCCCCCGCTCCTGTTCGGGAACAATTTCAGAAAGATAGGCAAGAATCATGTGGACTCAGTTAGGATCCAACGAAAACTCTAAGCACCAACCAGCTTTAACCGCTTACAGGTTTCTTCACCATCACTCCCCCACCAGGCTGGTAATGGCGGGGGCGCCTTCCCCAAAAACAACAAAGGAGGATGCAGCAACAACTAGACCCAACAGTAGAGCTACCTGAGCAGCCACATCTAGAGGGCTGTTTGCTTGAGTCAGTGCACATCCTCCCTCACATGCCTGTTGTAATGTCATTTAATATGCTGAACCCTGCTCAATTAAGTGCCGCACAGTCTTTGCAGGACATGGCCACGGAGTTGGGCGCGCAGGGTTTCCCCCTTTGCAGGTCAAACTGGCGGATGATCAGTCAAGATGACCGAGTACTAGGCGACTTCAGGATAGAGTTCCAGCCATACCAACCTAGAAACCTCCCTCATCTTCACAGACGAGTGAATGCAAGCAGAGATACAGGGCATGCTTGACATACATACAGACAATATCAAATCGTGGGTTGTTGCTACATTTACGACTACCAGAAACATGCTGAATCAGCACCCTTCCTTCATACCCCCTTTCCTACTCCCTCAACTCCTCTTATTCCCTTTACTCCCAATCAATATGTTGGCAAGGCAACCATATGTTAGCAAACACAACTACGTACCTGCGTGAAGTGTTGCCTTTTCTCTAGCTACATACCTGAGACCATATAATTATGATGGCAGCCAATTTTGCGTATTTCGAGACCATTATTGCTTTTGAACAACTACCGATTGTAATTGTGTGTGTTAAGTGGAGTCAGGTATATACTTCATGTGATTTTTTCATGAACAGCCGGTTTGTTACCAAGCTACTAAGGCTACAGATGATGATCATCAGGACTCAAGAACAACTGCCAAGCAGTTTAAAAGTACAGATCCTGTGGATTCAGAATGCACAAAACGTGTTGCTCCAACTGCCGCACTTGAGCTAATTACAAGGTGGCTGCAATGGATGTCGAACATAAGTTTTGTCTATATTATGTTGGTTGCATGTTTCTTATGTTGGAAAGACATCCACAGATCAAGATGATAAAATTGTGTCCTATTTGGACATAAACATTGTTCCAATGGACGTCGGGGTGAACATGGACGATGATACTGTTAATCTTTATGATGATGATGATGGCACGTTGCACAAATCATAAGAATCATCGAAGATCTGGAAAGCCGAACATGGCAACTATTTACTCTTCTTTACTTCAATCATCCATGATCTAATATTTCATCAATATTCCAATCCGCGCATGTATACACAAATTTACCCTTTCGATCGCTACAACTAAGAACCTAAATTATTAGCAGCGCCTGCACAGTGTAAAAACAGGACACTGGTTTTCACTGGTGACTGTTGCTACACAGCAAGTGAAGATTATGCCACCATGAGCACAGAGAGTAATTCCACGAGGAACTCCACAGAGCAATTGCAGTTACACTTGTATCATTTTTTGAATGTTGACAGCCATTTTTCCAGATTTGGTAATGTACACTAGTAAAGACTATGGTGCTCAAGTAGGCAAGGAGCAAGAGAGTAAGAGCAGTCTAGGGAGTCAAAGGAGTGAGGGGGGCCAAGGGAGTGCAGGGAGTAACGGGAGTCAGGATAGGCAGAGGAGTTAAATAAGGAAAAGCGATGATTAAGCATATTTTGGATAGTCTTAAATAAAGTAACAACCAATTGGGAGAGGAGGTAGAGGGCTTTCAAAATGTTTTAGGTCCCAAAGAAGGCTGGCAGCCAGAGACCTGTGATAAAACTCAAAAGGCTCAACCAGTCAATGAAGACCAAGCACTTTTGGAGCAAAATACCTGCTAAGAGCTTGAGATTGGGTGGCCAAGATATGTAGTGTGTCAGCCCTGGCCCTCTCCTAACTGATCGAGAAGATGAATGCTGCCACAGAGACTCCCATGGGCACGCTCTATTACAGGAACATGTCTCTGCAGGAGGGACAGACCTACTCCTAAACAGAGGGAGCAGAGATGAACTGGAAAGGTGGACAGGCCACTTTGGAATGGTCGGAACCAGCAGGGAGTCATGTACACAATTACAGCACCCTTCATTAGTACTTAGGTGAGCATCAGGCTGCTATTTTGCCAGATTACATACCCACTTTAGCAACGTGTGTACAACTACTCAGGTCACGAATTAGAATAAATCCCTCTCAACCCTGCAATACGGTGTGCTTTACTTAAACGTGTGTAAAAAAAACCTGAGCTCCAGGGAGAAAACCCTCGGGACTGCTGTTGCACACTACAGGTGATGCTAGAGTGGCCACCTCTGAACAGAGCTCAATGGTCTTTGCTATGGTGACTCTACAAATCTCTTTATCATATGACCTGCAGGATAAAGTAAGCATAGTCTAAAACAGTGTTAATGTTCTCTAATTTTTATCTCCCTATTCTGAAAAGGACACTTTTGCGTTATATAACATGCTGTACACTAAGACAGCGCATTGGGCCATTGTTTTAGGTGATATTGAATGCCAGTCAATGTGTATGACATACCAAGGATCCTCAATCTAATTTAATCACAGTGCACTTGAACTACTCACGTTTTCTCGCCAAAAAAATTTGCTGCATTCTCTCTAGTGTATCATATGTACGTAATTTCAGTGTGTACCAACAATGTCGTATGTCATAATTTCAGTGGGTAGCTACCAACAATGTCATATGTCATAATTTCAGTGGGTACCAACAATGTCATATGTCGTAATTTCAGTGGGTACCAACAATTACAGCCAAGCGCTAGTGACTTCCACACACGGAGCACTGTTTTGTAAAAGTTCACTTTTTTGACAGCTGTCTTGCTGTTTGTTGGCGACATTCACCATTCTCTGCTTACAAACCAATGGCCCTCTTATGCTTTTATGTCTGAAAACATCCGCATGCACGCACAGCTCTACTGAGGTTGGTGTGGAGAACTATGTATAGGAATGATTGTGTCGGGTTGATCGAAGGGTTTGGTGACCATTCTTCACTAGTGCTTTTTGATGGAAACTACAGTTGGTAAGATGTACGAAAAAATCACACCATTTGGACCACTAGGTCACATGGTTCATTCCTACACGTCAGTAGCTGGTTTTCATCTACTATACACATACACCTGCATGCATGTCCAGATTGTTTTCTGTTTATACAATCAACGATTAATCTCATGTTCTTCAACACACATGGCCATTTATACATTTCCTTAGCCTCCTCCAGTGCAGCCCTGACGCTTTGCATCACACCATACAGAGGGTTCTGGACTGTGGCAGCAAGAAGGTCTTCTTTTGCCTCCTTCAGCTGGCTTTGCAAGATCAACAGGAGTCGAGACACAGCGACCCAGTAAGGGGAATTATCATCAAGATTTTCCAGCATGTCAGAGGTATTTTGTGAATGGTGTTCAGCACCTGTACATCACAACAACTATAATATTTTGAATATATATGCAACAACTAATACGCACCTAGTATACGGTCCTGCAGAAAAGAGTTGAACTGTGTGGACTCAGCTCGGAGCAGTAACCGCAGTAGGTAAGAAGCTGTAGTGCAGTCCACAGCCTTAGGACTGCACATACATGCGTAGAATGATGCATTCAAATAGTTAAGATAAGGCTGGTCCTATGAAGAAGAGGAAGTTGAAACAGAAGTTATTGAATAAAGTGATAAAACGCACCTTTAGGCCGTGAGAATCGAGAGGAAAACAAGCCAGCAACTCCAGCACTAGTGCTCTGTTGGCATCATATGAGTCTCTGAGAGAGTACACTAATCTCCTAGCCTGGTTCACTGACACTGCTTTTGGAAACTCAAACACTGGACCAATAAAAGTTTCTTTGGTGAGACACCCTTCATCAACACTACTTTTGTGGCCAACTGGTGGAGTATCATTGGAGGACAGAGGAAAGACGCTGGAGAGTAAGTGCAAAACTGAGAGGGCCATGTGGCGCCTTTGGTAGGAGGAGAATGGGTGCAGAGCATTGAACTGCTGAGAAACCAGGCTCCTGAGGAAAGACTACACAAAATATCAATGACTGTGATAGATGGGCACTCTAATGTACACATTAGGACATTCACTACAATAAGTGGGCTATCACCAATGACGATTTACAACCCCAGATACTGAGTGAGTTGCATAGAAGTAACAAACCTAAAAACAGAAGTTGTACTACGTACGTGCGGAAATCTCATGATTCAGTCCCAATTAGCATGAAAAAACTGCCCAGGTCTACCTCCACATAAACAGCTATGCAAAGGTAGTAGAGATCCTTACAAAGGGAAAGCACACTAACGTGATTAAACAGGCCGAATTGCGGCCTTGGTATACTACTAAAAAGTCAGTAAGAGTGGTTTTGGTGATTTCACCAAAGTGTCCTAGCAAACTTAATGTGGTTGCTACACTGCTTGGCTGATTGTAGTAACAAGCAGAAACACAGGTAAATATGGTGCCTAGCAATACGCTACTGCTCCTAGTGGCATATTGGGCTGATTCAATGGAACTAACAGCAAGCTACACAAATAACCCCCTAAAACGTTGTTAAACATGCAATTGGAAATCCTTTAAGCTGCAGAACCTAAATTCCACATTTACACAGTTGAGATAAACAAGGTAACTTTATATGCACAGGGGTACTGGCTAAAATACCTATAAGTGTATATGAACAAAGTATAAATACCTGATATGAAGTTACTGTTGGATGAGGATCAGGCCCCTTACTTTTGCTGTATTGTTTCCTCATTGCATATGAACTGTCACGGATCCTTACCAATAGCTGCATGTGAGAGAGGTATAATGCAATACAAATGCATGTCGGTATTAAGCATCACATTGCCTTCTTGATTGCTTCTAAACTAGTAGGTTCTTCCATGCACACAGTTCTTTCGATCCTCAAACTCGCAATGTGTGTAACTGCTCCAAACTTGTGCAGTGGCTAACTCTAACGTCGGCCATGTGGGATCATTACAGCCCACGATATGTTTCAGGTGATGTATGAACGAAAAAGACCTTCTTGACAGTGGTGATGATGGGGTATCTGAAGTTAGGAGACTGGGTGGCTCCATTGAGGTAGAGGAAGGTGAGAAGGAGAGGAAGAGATGACGGAGGAGGCGGCTCTGTTGTGCGGACGCTCTCACACAACAAACCCAGAGCTGATAGCTGTATCTAGTATGATGAGGAAACCATTCAGAAAAGGCTGGTTAGTGCGCAGACATGCACACAGAAAAAAGCCTAATTTCTGGAGTAGAGCATGCAAAATTGGAATTAGCTATCCACTTGAGACAGTAAGTGAGAGAGAACAAGCTATCCACTAAAGTCAGTATAGTAAAGTTCAAAATATTCTGAGTAATGTAGATGTAAATGCATGCTATCAGACACTCTACTAGTAGTTGAGTGTCTTCACTGCGCTAGTATTAGTAGCTGTATTATTATTATGGAGATGCATGGTAAATACTATGGTCTACCCCACAGTGTACGTTTCCTCCTGGCAGCCTCTCCTGCCGAGTGTACAGGTCTGCACGCGTGTGATCAGTGCAAATTAATGGCACATACAGCATGTTAGAAGTCCATTACTGCACTCATTTTCTGGAGAGTGAATTTTTACTCGAGTGTTGTTGCTTGCAAGAAAATTGTTTGGCGGCACACCCTTTAACTCACATGTACGATGCCTTGCACTCGATACTATGTTCAGGTTGCATGACGTGAGCCGTACTGTAACTCTTGAACGAAGTGTTTTTAGAGAAAGCTTTACATGTTTCTGAACTTCATCGCTGCTGAATGTGGGAGTGCAAGTGCCTCGAGAAGTGAAATGTTAGATAGCAGATATACTCACACCTGTGCATGCTCACCAAGGGTTAATTACAACAACTGTTTTACCTGTTCGTCTTTGTGGTGAGTTGCTGCAATGAATGTTTTCTCATAGCCATGGCCCCAAGAGAAATTAGCAAGGTGGCTCTTAGCACAACGCAAACATGCTAGCTCTGTGGTCAGTACAGCATCTGCAGTGGCTGATATAACAAAGATAGTTCCTCAAAGTAAAACTTTTAGCACAAAAAGAATGCACCAGTATTCAATGCTGTAAGTGAGACTGAATGTTGAAACACTAGATATGTCGAACCTACACACATGTGCAGTACCGCTCGATTTAATCTCTCGCTACACCGTTGCTGCGTATGTGTGCCGAGGGTTAATGGAAGCACTTGAAAGTGGATTATTTTCATCCCTATTACACACAAACTCAACATGAAGAGTGGGAAATTTGTGGCGCTAGTTTTTCTACAAGAGCAGAATGGACATACGGCAATTTGCGTGTAATGGGCAATCCAAAAGAGTTATTGAAAGGCTTCTTACATATGCAAAACAAATACTGGCCATGCATTAAAAAAAGAAAACTATATGTTTTGTACCATTTCATCTTATCCATTTATTGTTTTATAGGCAAAAATCATATAATCTAAGGTTGAAATTAATGGTAATGGACAATCCAAAAGAGTTATGTTGAGAGGCTTCTTGCAAAAAAAACAATACTGGGCATGCATTAAAAAGATTTGCACCAAATTGTTACGGTTGAAAAATAATTCCAGCCCTACATCTCTCGTCTATGGACGCAGTGCAATGCCAAACTGTACGCTGTCCTTCGAGACGTATGTATGTGGATCAATGGTATATTCGTGGGTTTGTCTTCATTACCCCACCACAAAATTGATGAAAAGCACTAAAGTGCAAAACCCTCGGCGAGCTGCGCATGCACGATACAACTAATTGTTGGGCTGGGCTATTAGTATGCGTTTACTCGTGGTTTCCCGCTGGTAGCTTGCGGAGAGTCTGGCTACAGTAGTAGACAGCATGCGAGAGTCGATATACCCCCTCCGTTGCGAATTCTTGCGCCTCCAAGGCACACAGAGCAAGCGGACTCGGTCGAGGTAAGCTTGTGCAAATTTGCATATTGGCTTGTTCACTTGATTTTCACGCCATAATTTTAAAATGAAGCCAGTGTAGCGAAAAACTCGTTGGTATCGCTGTTTCATTGTCACGTGCGCGTAGTCGCAGAAAATGTTGTAACAGACGAACGTACAAACACACACACAAACACACTCACGAACCACAGTAACCCTCGCTGCGCATGTGTGCTGGGGGTTAATTAACATTGGGGCCCAAAGCACCTCGAGGGTCAATTTACGTGAATAACGCGGAATTGAAATGTAACGCGTTGCATGAGTAGTGGTGCACCCGCTTACCTTCTCTTTCTCTGGGATAAAGCTCTCCTTTGCAACTGGCCACCTTCCTGCGACTATCTCTTATTACCAACGCTAATGCACAAAGAGAGCGTGCCACGCCTTCTGGTACTCGAGGGCGCGAACTACGCAGACGCGCAGGAGATTCATTCAACGACCAGGAGATTCATTGATAATGCAGTAGTAAGTTTTTCAGTGCTGAAGACGAGCATTCCAGTTTTTTTTGCACTGCACGTAATAACGACGTATGTATGTAACACAATAAATTGGGCTCCAATGAGTTTAATAGATGTTTGAGTATATATATGCATCAAAAAGGTACCTGTATCAACTCCTCTTAGACTAGATCTGATCATGTCCATAGAGTCTGGACAGCACTCAAATAAAGATGGTAAGCAATGCTGCAAAATGAAAAGGAAAAAACTTGACCAAAGTGTTAGGCTTACAGAGTGGATGAGTACAGCTTAGGCTGGGGCTACTAGTAACATTTACATGCTTATCCACTGGTTAGGCAATGGCAACATGTGGCTTTGATTCACAAATACCGCAAGACTACGTAGTCTATAAGTTAATGTGTTTGCATATTTTACTGCTATGTTTCGAATTTACTCAAAGCATGTGAACAGTCACAAGCATTAGCAAGGCTGTAAATTGCGAGTCTCATAATTGAGACCTGCGGGAAAGCTCGCTATTTAGATACCCACAATTACAAGCGGTCCTGCCTCTAAGAACAACTACAGCAGCATGTATTGTAATATTATATACACAAACCCACACAAACAGTGCATCTGGCGAGTCATGAACCTCTATACCTGTATGGCATGTTGACGTGAAAGTGGAGAGGCGTACAAC